>JAWQEG010001732.1:5000-147878 GCA_033782935.1 Petrolisthes cinctipes | reverse complement strand
GAATGGTTTGGAGGAATCAGTTGCTCCAGATTTACCGACACAATACTACTTGATGAATTTGGTTAAGGGGACATATACAGTGTTGGCAAATCTGGAGTAACTGATTCCTCCAAACAATGCCACGAAACAGATCCCCTATTAATACCATTAAGGTCGTCTGTTTCGTGGCATAGTTTGTAGGAATCAGTAGCCCTCCTCCTCAGTGTGTCCTTATGATGGCTTGTGTGTGTGTGTGTCAAACTTCGATCATGTCCTGTGTGTGTGTGTGTGTGTGTGTGTGTGTAAAACTTCGATCATGTCCTGCTGTGTGTGTGTGTGTGTGTGTGTGTGTGTGTGTGTGTGTGTGTGCGCGTGTGTGTAAACGTCGATCATGTCCTTCTGTGTGTGTGGTGTGTGTGTGTGTGTGTGTGTGTGTTGTGGTGTGTGTGTGTGTGTGTGTAAGTAAAATAATTAAAAATGTATTGCATAACATAATAACCACAATACACAGAATTGGGGACTTGGGCTTCTTATAAATGCATTCCACTGGACACTCGTTTTTTGTGTTGGTTGGTTTGTTTTAAGGCTCAACTGGAAGGCAGGTATAATCATAGTCAGACGGGAGATTAATTATTTCACACACATACATTATTCTGAGCTTGTGGTTCCCCTTGTACAGTCACAGCAAGTAGTCCTGTTACACTTTTTAAGGGACTCCGTGATGTCGTCAGAAAATTGGAGATAAATGAGTCCTTCAAATATTAACACGAAACACACACACACACACACCTATATATAGAAGGAGCTTGTTTCGTGGCATGGTCAGGAGGAATCAAAAAGCCTCCAATTTTCATACACGATCACAGGGTCCTTAAAAAAAAGATAAACACAATAAACTAAGATAACTTAAAAGTAAAAACAATTATAAAATAATTAATGCATCAACAACAACAATAATTATATAAGTCAACTGTAATAACAATAAATAATTTCAAACCTCAATAAATTATCATCATCTTCATCACTATCATAATAAAAAACATGATGCATTCTGTTGTTTATGTAAATAGTGTTTTGTTTCTCATTTTTATATATTTATTTGTGTGTGTGTGTAAAACTTCGATCATGCTTTTTCTGTGTGTGCGTGTGTAAAACTTCGATTATGCCCCTTCTGTGTGTGTGTGTGTGTAAAACTTCGATCATGCCCCTTCTGTGTGTGTGTGTGTGTGTGTGTGTGGTGTGTGTGGTGTGAATGTGTGTGTAAACTTCGATCAATACCCCTTCTGTGTGTGTGTGTATGTGTAAAACTTCGATTTTACCCTTTCTGTGTGTATGTGTGTGTGTGTGTGTGTGTGTGTGTGTGTGTGTTGTGTGTGTGTGTGTGTGTGTGTGTGTGTGTAAACTTCTATCATACCCCTTCTGTGTGTGTTTGTGTGTGTGTAAAACTTCTATCATGCCCCTTCTGTGTGTGTGTGTCAGAAATTAATGGTTCTAAGTATTTATTGAATTTCAAACCAGACAGACCTTCATCAAGACGAAGTACAGAGTTTGTCAGCTGTTCAAGTCATGATTCCTCCACTGTCCCCCCCCCCTCTCTCTCCTCTCTCTCTCCTCTCTCTCTCTCTCTCTCTCTCTCTCTCTCTCTCTTCTCTCTCTCTCTCTCTCTCTCTCTCTCTCTCTCTCTCTCGTCTCTCTCTCTCTCTCTCTCTCTCCTCTCTCTCTCTCTCTCTCTCTCTCCACATACAATGCATACAATGAAGATATGTGTGTATGTGTGTGTGTGTGTGTGTGTGTGTGTGTAGTTCAGTGTTGGTGGTGAAAGGCTTGATTTCACTACACTATATAAACACACAGAGAGAGAGAGAGAGAGAGAGAAGAGAGAGAGAGAGAGAGAGAGTAATCAAAACATTGTAATATAGCATGTAATTTTTCTTTCAATGCACGACAAATACAGAATAATTACACACACACACACACACACACACACGAGGCATGATCCAACATAGACACACAAACTATACTATGAATATCATGTACATTTACGACCCCTAATAAGTGGCTTCACTCTGAATCTCTCCCACAAGATGCAGTAAATCATGGAAGGTTTTTGTTCTTGTTATTGTTGTTCTTGTTGTTGTTGGTGGTGGAGGTGGTGGTTGTGGTAAATCTGGAGCAACTGATTCCTCCAGACTCTTCCAGGCAACAGGATACCATTTTTGATTACCATTAATAATTTTATAATTGTTTTATTTTTTTTTTAAGTTATCTTAGTTTATTGTGTTTATCTTTTTTTTAAGGACCCTGTGACCGTGTATGAAAATTGGAGGCTTCTAATTCCTCCTGACCATGTCACGAAACAAGCTCCTTCTATATATAGGTGTGTGTGTGTGTGTGTTTCGTGTTAATATTTGAAGGACTCATTTATCTCCAATTTTCTGACGACATCACAGGGTCCCTTATAAAGTGTAACAGGACTACTTGCTGTGACTGTACAAGGTGAACCAGAAGCTCAGAATAATGTATGTGTGTGAAATAATTAATCTCCCGTCTGACTATGATTATACCTGCCTTCCAGTTGAGCCTTAAAACAAACCAACCAACACAAAAAACGAGTGTCCAGTGGAATGCATTTATAAGAAGCCCAAGTCCCCCTTCTTGGTCCTCAGTCGATCATCAGGTGTAGGAGAGGGAGGTTGTCGTGGGCTGCTCCTCTCTCTTCCTCTCATTCTGTCTATCACGAACGAATCTCTCATCAAATCTTCTATCACTCATTGCTATTTTTCGACAGATCAACTTGTTCTTTCGAGAGGTCTACTTGTACTTTCGACACATCAACTTGTACTTTCGACACATCAACTTGTACTTTCGACACATCAACTTGTACTTTCGACAGATCTACTTGTACTTTCGACAGATCAACTTGTACTTTCGACAGGTCTACTTGTACTTTCGACAGATCAACTTGTACTTTCGACAGATTTGGCTACTTGTACTTTTTATAACATTATTTGATTGCAAATTGGGCATAGTTTTGTTTTATCAGGCTTTTTCTATTCACACAAAGGCTAATTTCCATTTTGTTTATTTATTATTATTATAATTATTATTATTATTATTCTTTTCAGTTCATCTTTTCTTTATACAATCATTTTCATTTTTTCTGTTTTAATATCTTCCTATTTCCTTTTCCCTTCTTTTATTAAGTAATTTCTTTGTGTTTATTTTTCTCTCTTTATTTTCCTTTCTTTCCCTCTCTATATATTTTAGCATTTTCGGTTTCTTACACACACACACACACACACACACACACACACACACACACTTTATTTAAATTACTTTCTTCGTGTTTTGCTTTCCTTCTTGTTGGTGGTGTTGTCATAATGAAGGTGTTGTTGTTGTGTTGGGGTCTTGTGTTGTGGGTACTCGCTTCTCTCTCTTCTTCTACAAAATATTCCTCCACTCCTACTACCCGTCCACAGCACTCTCTCTGTTCCTCTCCTTCCTGTCTTCTCTCTCCCTCTCCTTCCTCTCATCCCGTTCCCTCTCCTCCTTCTCCCTCTCCTTCCTCTCTTCCTTCTCCCTCTCCTTCTTCTCCCTCTCCTCCCTCTCTTTCCTCCAAGTCTTCATCATCATCCTCTTCTGGTGTCCCCCTTCCCAATCCCTCACGTTCTTCTCCTCCTCCTCGTCCCTCCTCCTCATCATCACCTTTTCCTTATCATCACCGCAGCCTACCCCTCCCTCGTCGCCTCTCCCCCCTCCCATTAGCCAGGTGAGGACAGGTATGTACAGCCACAATCAAATAACCACCGACACTTTCCTTCCATCGTGCAAATAAATCAGTATCCTATCAAAATATAATAATACAACAACATCTTACGTCGACTCAACCCCCTCAGTTATTATTATTATTATGAGGTGCTGCAAAATCATACATACATGTTTTGTTCTTTATTACCAAGATATTTACTACGATGGAAGGAAAGTATCGGTGGATATTTGATTGTGGCTGTACAGTTGGCCACAATATTCCCTGAACTCGTCTAGTGATTTGCGGCAACCGTGTCGTGTTTGTTTACTCCAGAGAGCAGTAAAATTTTATGAATGAAGGGTTCAAAATGTATCATGAACGCTGTTTGGTTAATTGGAAACAAGGTGAAAAGTTTCTATGTAGAGAATATTAAAGCTATTATTATTTTACTACTCTCTGGAGTAAACAAACGCGATATGGTTGCAGCAACTCGGTAAACGTGTTCAGGGAATCTTGTGGCCAACTGTACAATCGAAAACCATGAATAGTTTACCCCCTCTGCAGACCCTGAGACGAGGCCTTGGGTCTTTCTGAATGACGGGCCAGCCAAACTATCACGGGGAACACATGCACCAACATATTCTTATAAACCCTTCATGGCTTCGGAACATACACCACCAACCCTCTAGGCCAGTGGTTCTCAATCTTTTTTCAGTGATGGCACTCTGAATTTATATAATCCTTTCTGTGGCACCCCTTTTTCACCATCACCCCTCCTCACATGAATTAACTTTTGATATACAATTGTACCTGTTTAAATTACTTTAATTATTATTATTATTATTACAAGTGTGCAAAAGGAAACATCTACCTATATTTTAGAAAAATATTAGAGCGAGTACCTTCCTACACCGACAATTAATTATAGGCAGACTGCTACAAACACTGTTTTACAAATGTACCTTGAGACGATCTATAGCCAAGACAAAATTCATGACAATCTAGTGGCACCCCTAGGCGCTGTCCGTGGCACCCCTAGGCGCTGTCCGTGGCACCCCTAGGCGCTGTCCGTGGCACCCCTAGGCACTGTCCGTGGCACTCCTAGGCGCTGTCCGTGGCGGCACCCAGTTTGAGAACCACTGTTCTAGGCTATGGCTTAGTAACCTGTGGGTCATATCACATTTATCACATTTTTATCGAGATGGGTCAAATCCTTGGCTTCATAGACCTCAATATTATATACCAATATACTCAAATAATTACGTAAATCCGTATAAATAGGTAACCAATACGTAATAAGATAGATGGTTTAGGAAATTAAACTAGGAATACGAATAATCTGAGCTGCAGCATTATTTACAAAACCGAGGTGAACCACAGAGGTGTAGTCGTGAATGGAAGAAAAGTTTCCCCATATTCCAAACGTCAATTTGTAAATGGTAAGACGTATTCTTTACTTTATTTCTTTTGTACTATATATAATCTGCGTATAATTTCACAATATAATGTTATAGATAAAATATATATATACACACGAGTTGTATAAGAATGTTGTGGAGCAGTAAATTAGTATATCAAACCGTTTATTTAACAGTAAAGACACAGGAAGGGTTGAGAGGCTGAAAGGCTACTTGTCCCATTCACCTCCACCAAAAACAAAGATATGAAACAAACATTAAGCTAAGGAAATAAGAGAGCAGAATCAGTATATAATGAAACAAAACAGTTACTTTTCAGACTACGTAATTCCTTTTATCTATAACAAAATATTGTGAAATTAAACGCAGATTTTATCTAGTTCAAAAGAAATGAAGTAAAGAATAATTATGATGGGAAGCAGGTAAAGTTTGGGTCTTATCACACACACACACACACCACAACAATATGAATTACGCCGTGTATATTTTTCGTTACACACACACACACACACACACACACACACACACACACCAATATGAATTACGGTATATTTTTCGTTTCACACACACACACACACACACACACACACACACACACACCAATATGAATTATGGTATATTTTTCGTTTCACACACATACACACATACACACACCAATATGAATTATGGTATACTTTTCTTTGCACACACACACACACACACACCAATATGAATTACGGTACCTGTATATTTTTCTTTATACACACACACACACACACACACACACACACACACACACACACACATGAAGACATTGAAGAGCCGAATAAATCATACCCTTACTCTATCAAATCGTAGGAAAACCCTATTTGTGACTAAAGGTGACAAGGCAACAAGAAACACACAGAATATAGTAGTTGATTCAGTCATATTAAAATTGATTCAGTGATATTATGATTTGACAGATATTATTATTAAAGTTGAATCAGTAATAGTAAAGTTGATTCAGTGATATTAAAATTAATTCAGTGATATTAAAATTGATTCAGTATTATTAAAATTGATTCAGTGATATTAAAATTGATTCAGTATTATTAAAATTGATTCAGTGATATTAAAATTGATTCAGTGATATTAAAATTGATTCAGTATTATTAAAATTGATTCAGTTATATTAAAATTGATTCAGTATTATTAAAATTGATTAAGTAATATTAAAATTGATTCAGTATTATTAAAATTGATTAAGTAATATTAAAATTGATTCAGTGATATTAAAATTGATTCAGTGATATTAAGATTTGACAGATATTATTAAAATTGATTCAGTGATATTATAATTTATTCAGTAATATTATAATTTGACGGATATTATTATGAAAGTTGATCCAGTTATATTAAAAGTTGATTCAGTAATATTAGAATTGATTCAGTTATATTAAAATTGATTCAGTATTATTAGAATTTGACAGCTATTATTATATACGTGGATTCAGTATTATTATTATTTTTATTTGTACTGATATTTACGTTCATTCGGTAATATTATATTTAGACACATGTTATTATTAATTTTACGAAAGAAATAATGCTTAATTAAGGACCCTGTGATCGTGAATGGGAATTGGAGGCTTCTGATTCCTCCTATCTATGCCACGAAACAAGCTCCTTCCATATAGGTGATGTTCGGGGCAATATTTGAAGGACTCATTTATCTCCAATTTTCTGACGACATCACAGGGTCCTTTAACTTTACAAGGCAAATATGATTATAGATTGATATTATACTTTTGATGGATATATTTTATTGATTTTATTTCTATATGTTACACTGACAGATATGAAGATGAAGAGACATAATGGATATAAATAAAGAAATATATATATATATACACCAGTATCTGACAAATATATATTGACCTTATGATAATATATGCATTATTATTATTATTATTATTATTATTGTTATTATTGTTATTATTATTATTATTATTATTATTATTATTATTATTATTATTATTATTATTATAAAGGTTAATCATTGTAGTGTAATTAATTTGTGAATGACTAACATTAATTTAATCCTTCTAACATCGCTTTACCAATAGCAGTAATAATAATTATAAAATAATAATAAAAATGGTAGTTACACTCCAAAAATTAATTTTTATAATAATAATAATAATAATAATAATAATAATAATAATAATAATACTGTACAACTCTACTATATATATATATATTAACTCAGCCATATAATATTATACTATCTATATTATTTATACTAACCCAGAATATATATATAATTTATACTCTAATTATATAATTATACACTTAAGGTCCACGTGTGTGTGAAGTGAGGTTAAATGGACAGGTTATGGAGAATGTCAGCTAATTTAAGTATTTGGTCAGTGTGTGTGATGAGTAAAGATGGGAGGTTAGAGGATGAGATGCGAGAGAGGGTACAACAAGGGAAGAGGGTTGTAGGAACACTGAAAGCAGTGACAAGGAATAGGGCGATGAGTATGGAAGTGAAGAAAACGCTACATGATAGTGTGGTAATCCCGACACTGACATACGTGGACGATGATGGAAAGATATATAAATCAAGAGTTAGAGGGGTGGAAATGAGCTACCTTATAGAAGACTGACGAATGAAGAGGTACGAGAGCAGTGTGGTGTGGGTGTGGACGCGTTGGAGAGTGTGAAGAGGGACACCTTGAGGTGGTTCAGTCATGTGGAGCGTATGGGAAGCAAGAAGTTGGTTAACACAGTGTACTGCAGGGTCCATAGAATATTCTATGGACCCTGGTGTACTGTACAGTCGGCGGCAAAAGTTCTGTCGCCTCGCTTGCTTCACCGAGGCACGCGATGTTCATAGACTCGAGATTATTAGGTGTAGAAAACGTGCGTATTTCTCGAGTCCATGAACACTTCATGAGGTGGAGGGACGGAGGGGGAGGGGCAGACCAGACCGAGAGTGAGGTGGAGGGATGGAGTTGAGAGGTATGTGAGGGTGGGTGGGAGGAGGGACGCCAGTTAACGGGGGACAGGGGTTCATGGAGGCCATTCATTTGTGGCCATGCACCCTTTGAGGATTAAGGTGTCTGGTAATAGAATAGAATAGAATAGAAAAAAGGTCCATTCACACATATCCATGCCGTGTCCGTTCAGTGTCAGTGATATCCGTGATGTATCAGTGATGTCTGTTCACACCCTCACAAAAAAAAAAAAAAAAAAAGAGTAAGCGTCTGTTCACACATTTCCGTGGCGCCTCCGTACAATTCCATGCCATTCTTGTCCTATATAGTGTTCCAAACAGCTTCTTTAAAACCGCTCTCCATATATTTTGGTTGGGATAAATCATACAGGAAAGGATGACTTCGAATCAGTTCAATTAGCAGCTCGTCATGCATGTTTCTTTTACTACTCAAACACTAACTAACTTCTCCCACCTTCCGACGGCCGTGAAAACCTACAAAATATCGGTGGCGACGATATTCAATTTGTGGGCACTGATACGGCGAGTCAAAACACGGTACTACTGCCCTGGATGTGTGTCAGTATCTCTCACAGTTTCAAAGTAACTATATATATTTTTTTATTTCACTGACACTGATGCACTGAGCGGACACGGCACAACTGACAAGGCACGGATATGTATGTGTGAATGGATCTTAACCCAGCACGTATCTTTCAGCAGGAAGATGAAGCAGAAGGAAGGGTGGCAGAAGGAGAAAGATGAGGAGAAGGAGGAGGGGCAGCAGAAGGAGGTGAAGGAGAAGAGGTCACTAAAGCAGAAGGAGGTGAAGGAGAAGAGGTCACTACAGCAGAAGGAGGTGAAGGGAATGGGGTTACTACTGCAGGAGGAGGGACAGCAGAAGGCGCCACTACTGCAGAAGGTACGGGAGGAGACACGTACCATACTCAACGGCAAAGTTATCACTGTCACCATGAAACACGTAAGTTATTATTGAAGTACGTGTGTTATTATTGAAGTACGTGTGTTATTATTGAAGTACGTGTGTTATTATTGAAGTACGTGTGTTATTGTTAAAGTACGTGTGTTATTATTGAAGTACGTGTGTTATTATTGAAGTACGTGTGTTATTATTGAAGTACAGTACGTGAGTTACCGTACTGTCCCTACCCTTCCCCCCCCTCCACCCCCCCCATACACACCTACTAACCACCCCCCTCCACCCCCCATACACACCTACTAACCACCCCCCTCCACCCCCTATACACACCTACTAACCACCCCCCTCCACCCCCTATACACACCTACTAACCACCCCCCTCCACCCCCTATACACACCTACTAACCACCCCCCTCCACCCCCTATACACACCTACTAACCACCCCCCTCCACCCCCCCCATACACACCTACTAACCACCCCCCTCCACCCCCCCCATACACACCTACTAACCACCCCCCTCCACCCCCCCATACACACCTACTAATCACCCCCCCCACCACCCCATACACACCTATTAACCACCCCCCTCCACCCCCCCATACACACCTACTAACCACCCCCCCCACCACCCCATACACACCTACTAACCACCCCCTTCCACCCCCCCATACACACCTACTAACCACCCCCTTCCACCCCCCATACACACCTACTAACCACCCCCTTCTACACCTACTAACCACCCCCCACCCTTCCCACCCCATCTCTCCCTTACACACACACCTACTAACATGTAGGTATACCTCCATGCCTACTAACCACTCTCCGTTCCTTCCTTCCTTCTTTCTTCTCTTCCTTCCTTCCTCTCCAACACACACCTACTAACCATCCCCCTTCCTTCCTTCCTTCTTTCCTCCCTTCCTTCCTCTCCAACACACCTACTAACCATCCCCCTTTCTTCCTTCCTTCTTTCCTCCCTTCCTTCCTTCCTCTCCAACACACACCCACTAACCATCCCCCTTCCTTCCTTCCTTCTTTCCTCCCTTCCTTCCTCTCCAACATACACCCACTAACCATCCCCCTTCCTTCTTTCCTCCCTTCCTTCCTCTCCAACACACACCTACTAACCATCCCCCTTCCTCCCTTCCTCCCCACCCTTCCTTCAACCCTTCCTTCCTTCCTTCCTTCGTCCCTTCCTTCCTCTCCAACACACACCCACTAACCATCCCCCTTCCTTCCTCCCTTCTTTCCTCCCTTCCTTCCTCCCTTCCTTCCTCTCCAACACACACCTACTAACCATCCCCCTTCTTTCCTTCCTTCATTTCATTGTCCTTCTCAGCGTCCTCCTTACATCAGTTTAGTAAAGGCTGGTCGGAATATAGTCTTGGCTACTGGTATCCTAATGGAAGTCCTCGATTCATTCTCACACACCTTCAACTTCACGTGGGTACCTTTTTATCAACTTCACCTGTGTGTGTGTGTGTGTGTGTGTGTGTGTGTGTGTGTTCTCTTTGTATTTTTAACTTCATGTGTGTGTGTGTGTATATCTTTACTTTTTAACTTCACGTGTGTACCTTTTATCTTCACATGTGTATATTTTTAACTTAGTGCATGTGTATCTTTACTTTATAACTCCGTATGTGTATATTTTTAACTTAGTGCATGTGTGTATATTTTTAACCTCATGTGTATATTTTTAGCTTCGTGTGTGTATCTTTTCTTTTTAACTTCGTGTGTGTATCTTTACTTTATAACTTCACGTGTATAGCCTGTATTTTTAACTTCGTGTGTGTATTTTTACTTTTTAACTTCACGTTCATATATTTTTAACTTCGTGTGTATGTTTACTTTTTAACTTCGTGTGTGTATCTTTTTATCTTCACGTGTGTACATCTTTTTAACTTTATTTGTGTACTTTTTATGGATTTTAACTTCACCTGGGTACTTCTTTAAACTTCACGTGTGTGTTATTCATTTCTTTACGATAACAATATGAAAAAAATATAAATGAAAAATATATATATAAATGAAATAAGCCATACATACACCCTACATAAACATTACAATACAAAGAATATAAGGAAATTAATATATATGTAGAATGGGGTTTAATATAGGTTTTGGATATAAGATTATTAAATTTATTACATATTATATCCTTTTATGTGAAAAAACGTGAGAGGCAGGCATAGCACTGGCCATAGCGGACAGACGTGTCTGAAACGCGCTCTGTGTACATTCTCGTCAAACGGGCAGTAAACTGTTATTTCCTACTTGATAATTGAATAGAGAGTAAATGAGAGTTGTTGAATACCCTGGCTAATCATGGCCAGGTGTTATTCTTGTGGGGATATAACTGGTGAGGTGGATAAATGGATTGGTTGTGAAACCTGTACTCGTTGGGCACATTTGAAATGTGTTCACCTCAATGGTGTAAAGGCTGATAATATCAAGTTGATTAACTGGTCATGTGATATGTGCTATAAGGGTCTGAAAAGAGTTGAAAAGGATATTTGTGAATTGAAGAAAGTGATGAAGGATATGCAAGATCAAATGAAGAAACTAGTGGATGGCAAGATGGAAGATATTGTGACCGAGTTGGGTCGAGTTGGTGATGTGATCAGCGCTGACTCAGACCTGACTCACACAAGCTGGGCCACTGTAGTGAAGAAGAAAAATTAGAAGAAAAATCTACTGGTTGGAAAGTCAAAGGATGATAAAATTAAGGTTATAGAAAAAAAGAAATAAGTTGGTGAGGCTGTGGATGGTACACAAATAGTTAGCACAAGATTCACTCAGAAGGGAGACATCGTGATGAACTTTGAAGATGAAAATAAGAGAGATGAAGCAGCACAAAAACTTGTGGCAATCCCTGATGTGACGACAAAGAATGTAAGGAAGTTAAAGTCCAAGATAATGATTTGTAATGTTAACAAAGAGGAAGAATCCGGAGACCAGATTATTAAGAATCTGGTTGATCAGAACGAATACCTACAGGGAGTCACTGATATAATACCTAAAATGGAGCTACTTTTCAACAAGCCTGCTACAGGTGGTACGTACCAAGCATTATATTATTAGGTGTTATCCACAGATAAGGGAGCTGATTCACAAGAATTGTGATCAAGTCAAATTGGAATGGGGTGTTTATTCCGTAAGGGATAGATACATGGCGACGGTCTGTTATCACTCTCAAAGGTTTGGTCATATTGCCCAGAAATGTTCAGTCAAAGCAAAGGGTGAAGATCCAATCTGTGCTAAGTGTACTGGTAACCATAACATGAGGGATTGTACGTCTACTGAGAAGAAGGGTATAAGCTGTATGAGGTTTAAGAAAACTGATTCAGAGCATGTGGCAAATGATGTGAAGTATTGTATAGTTATGCAAGAGGAGCTTCAGAAAATCAAAAGTAGCACAGAAAACGGATACTGAGTAGCATAGACTCAACTCTACAAGGTGGCTTTTTCAATGCACAGTTATGATAATGCTAAGTTTTGTGAAATGACACAAAGAATATTTAAAGAAATGGTAAATATTGAAAGAATTACCGTTATTACGTACGGTTTTTCTACCTTCATTACCCACTTATTTAGACCATTCTAAGACTATTTTATTCTATGGCATTTCCTCCGCAAATGCCCCATTTCCAAGATAGGGTATATTCCAATGGGGCATTTTGAAATTAGCCTGACCTTACGTGACCTTACCTAACCTAACCTAACCTAACCTAGACCGCATCAGACTACCAGGACCTAACCTGGGCAAACTACCGGGACCTAACCTGGGCAAACTACCGGGAAATAATCGTGATAAAATACAATAAATGACTGGGGCAAAATACTGGGACCCAGCCGGATCTGGCAACACTGCTGCAAAACGGTAATTCTTTCAATAAATACCAAAGAAATTTTTAAGTGTTTTTTAAGAAATGTCCGGATTAGTGATAATTGCAATTAATTTTTAAGAAAGGATTGAAAACATATCTGTTCGCTGGTTACGACATGGATAATATGAACATTAGAAATTATTATAGTGTTAAATAATATTGAGGGAAGCCCTGCGGAGCACCATCTGCTGGTGGAGCGGGGCATAGAATATCTAACAAGTAACAAGTTTGGTGATAATTGCTCGCTCACACACACACACACACACACACTTAGAAAAAGTACAGAGAGCAGGAACAAGATGGGTACCAAATCTAAGAGAACTAAGGCTTCTATGAAGAAAAACTAAAGAAACCAAAATTACCTAAACTGAAAGAAAGACGAAAGAGAGGAGATATGATTATGGTTTACAAATATATCACAGAAAACGAAAAGATCGATATTGAAAACTTATGTCAATAAATAATACCTACAATGAGAGGACACAGTAAGAAGTTAATTAAAAGAAGAGGAGATAAAGATGTACAGAAATATAGTTTTCCAAATGGAGTAATAGACGAATGGAACAATTTACCTGAAGTAGTGGTGTGTGTCAAAAACATATATAACTTTAAAGAAAATTATAATATATAATTGGATTTTAAAATACGGGACATTACGAGCTTGACTCAATCCTGTAAAGATACAAATAGATAAGAACACACACACACACACTCACACACACACACACACACACCAACTATCCTTTTAACACAGGGGCAATAAATCAGTTAGTTAGTGTGTATGGTTGTTGTTGTTGAAGTTCCTCAAGCTGTCTGACCAAGCAGCCCCGAGCTACTGAGGAAGGTTATGGCCTGAACCGGGCTTTCCCACAATGCCCTCAGAGAGTGTATGTTGTGTTGTTGGCGAGTGTGGTTGTGTACATTGCAGTCTTCCATTATGTGTTTAATAGAATGAGGTGCTGTGTTGCATCCCGAACAGACATCGACAATGGCTCCATCCAGCTTCTCCTGATATGTCAGAAGGGCCAGGTGGTGGCCACACCGCAGCCTGGCCAGGTGGACTCTGTCCTCACGGGGGAGGGAGGATTCTGATGGGTGGATGTCAGGAGGTCGTGCATGCAGCTGGGTGTTGTTTTTGAGTGTTTGGATGGACTGATGAGTGATTTGAGTACCGGTATGGATGTGTAGTACGACAGGGTAATTTGGGACAATTTTTTGGTAATTTTGGGATAATGAACGCCCAAATAATGTGAAAGTAAAATATTTATTGTTTTGGATTGTTCATTATAGGGCTAGCTTAGCTGCCCAAACTTTTCAAAATAAAAGGAATATTTTTCCTATTTTTCTTAAAAAAAAATTTCCCCTGTCTCGAAATACCCCTTACTTCGGGGTAAATTAGGACAACTAGCAGAATCACAGAAAAAAACAGAGTAAAAATTACCTTATCACAAACAAAACTAATATTTAACACAAATTAAGAAAAAAGAACATACCATACACAAATTAACGTATCAGCAACTTGCCAAAGCAGTTCTTGAATGAGTGAATACCTTTATTAATCACTGGTTTCCCTAATTTCAACACTATGTCATCACAACTGGTTTCATATTGGTCTCTGTTCTCTGGATACTTGAAGGCCATAAAGTCTTGCACTGACTTATGTAACTGTGTTTTTCTCAAATAGTCACCTGTGAATAGTTTCTTGTGTTCATTAAACTGGATAAGTTTACAAACGTAATAGTGTGGATTTCTTGCGCCAAGACCACCAAAGCGAACTACAACAAAGTCTCCCATATTGAATGACAATGGATCCTCTTCCAGTACTGGTGCTTCTTATTTAGCCAGTACTGTGGAAACTTCAGGAATACTTGCGCTGCCGTCAGAAACAGGAGAAGCATCATCTTCGGAGGACATGAATACTGGTGACCTCTTTCCAGCTTTGTAGATAGGGGGATCATCGACATTATCTTCATCTTCCTCTGAAGGGGATGATGATACTAGCGGTACCTCTGAAGAAGATGATGGTGCTTTTCCTCTTTGCTTTTTCTTTTTCTGAGATGGATTCACTACTTGCTGGGTACTGCACTGTATCCACTGGTGCTTGGGGTTTGCTCATCTGGGATTACACTCTTTCCTGGTTCTACTTTTAACCTTTTTCCTCTTCTTTGCACTGGGGACTGGAGGTCTGTTTCTCTAATTAATTTAAGGGGTTGCGGGAATAGGGGGACAGGCTTGGGGGGTTTAGGGTGGTGCGGGAGTAGGGGACAGACTTGGAGGGAGGGGGTTGAGGGGTGCAGGAGTAGGGGGACAGGCTGGGGGGGGGGGGGTTAGGGGGGTGTGGGAATAGGGGACAGGCTTTCTACCAACCTCAAGCCTGTCCCCCTATTCCCGCACCTCCCCAAACCCCCCCCCCCCCAAGCCTGTCCCCTACTCCCGCACCCCCTTAAGTCTCTCCATCAACAGATCAGAGACATGTTCTCTTGTCTGTAGGAGTGATGGTTCTTCATGGGATAGTTTTCTTCTGATCTTGTCTGCATCTATTGGAAAAATCCCATATCCTCTAAATGCACTTCTTACCATGTCTGTCACATCTCCCAGTTGGTCTATTAAAGTGCTTAACAAGTAAGGAAAATATTGCTTCGGAAGGATGGTAAACCTTTTCCCAAAGTTCAGTTTCCAGTCTGTGAGAACTTTGTATCACTTCCTCTTCATTGGTCCATATACCCCTACATCAAGGGGCTGCAGAAGCACAGTGCTGTTAGGTGGCAGGAAGATATACCGGATTTTGTGGTTTGCACACACTTCTATGGCTTCTTGTGACATGTGAGAAGCAAGATTGTCACCTATAATGACCTTGTATTCATCCTCCGGTAGACTTTTGACGAACGGAATGATTCTCGTCAACCAATCAATAAAGCCAAAGCTGTCAAACCATCCTGAGGCAGTTCTATTGTAGTATGTTACAATTGGTCCTCCTAAAATCCATGTGTCCATGAGATGTTGTGCTTTAAATACAACATAAGGAGAGAGGAGTACAGTCGGCAAAAAAAGTTTCGTTACCACCCCTACGTTAATTTTAACATGGGTAGCCGGTGTAGGGTTGGTACTCTGCCTACTTGGCTGCTAAGCCTTATCATCCAAGACTGATATCGTCTTTGCCGGGCTGGACAGTACGGGCGGCTGAGGCATTGGCGGATTGGCGGTCTGCCTTCGGATGTCGTCACTCATCAGTAGCCTAGTAGCTTTCAACGAGATAGGACGGGTGCTCGTTGCTCTTATGCACGGCTATACCAGCTTAATAAACTTACATTAAACCTGTGAAATTCTTACTCTGATGTAATGTTTTGACCATAAAATAAAACCGCCATTTAGTTCCATCCATGGAAGTGGCAAGTGCTTGGCTGAGTGTGTGTAAACGGTGAGTGACGGCCACACACAGCCGATACCCTACACAGGCCCCATTGGCCATAATATGTGGGCCGCGGCCCGTGGCAGTCACAAACATTGCATTCTGTTTCTTTATATCAAAAGTTTAACTAATTTTAAATTAAATTTTGAATGTTCAAGAACTCTTACTATTTAACTATTCATTATTAAACATAAGAAAATGCGTCTGAGTATTTTAGAACAAGAATAACCGTGAAATATCCAGAAAAAGTACCACTGGGTAAAGAACGTCATTCCTACTCCCTTGCCCAATAAACACTGAGGAGCTCGTGGGGTTGACGGGTGTATATATATAATAAGACACTCGCGTCATGCCAGGCCTACCACCATTACATCACAGTGTTAAAATGATGGTAACGAAACTTTTTTTTGCCGACTGTACACCACTTGCAGTACATGCAAACATGAGAGATATGCTTGATTTTGAAATGTTCATGACCCTTATCGGATGCTTACACCCTTTCCGAAATAACATTTTCTTCCCTTTTGGGTCATCTGCTAGATTTGTCTTGTCAAAGTTGAGAATATTCTTTGGTGGAACACCAGCAAGTGACACCTGGAGATTATCAAAGAAAGTCTTCAGAGTTTTTTTCTGAAACACTTGCTCTTTTACGACTCACGTTTTGGCACATTCTATTGCTCATCAAGTCCGCATGTCTTTTCAAAAAGCCACTGGCCCAATCTTTGCCTAGTTTCGCATCATGGAAATGGGGAACAGCCCTTCCTGTCTTATTCACATAGGTCTGAACAAATAAACGGAGTTCATCTATGTCAAGTGCATAGCCAAAGTTGGCCAGTGTAGCCATGTTCTGAGCAATGACTAATTCCTCATTGGGAAATAAAGCTGTCCGTCTGCCTATTGAGCCTGGATTGTGTGTGTGTCCCTTTTTTATATTTAGCAGTGTCGACTTAGGTACTCCAAACTGTTTGGCAGTTTCTCTAAGTTGCATTCCCTTCTCGAGGGCTTCTAAAGCTGCATTGCTGGCTTCAATGGAGTACCTTCAATGGCTCCTGGTACTTTGATGTATTTCCTGGGCATCTTGGCTGGAAAGAGAGTTCTATGGTTGTAGGATGCACATAACATTGAATTAAGCAAGAAATTTGTGTTATTGTAGAGTTCATATTATAAATGTACTAAAAAATCTAAACAAAAGTTTTTCGATCATCCTGTCCCAAATTACCCCTTGTCTGTTGTATAGTATTTCTAAGAAATTTCATTTAACTCAGATCCATAATACATGTCTGCAAACTTACCTTATAGGACTAGGATTCTGGCCTCAAAGTTTCAGGTGTGCATCTGTATAACAAGTTGTGTAGATGAACTGAAGTGTTTCCTTATTCTAGAGGGTTGGTTTAAAGGTCCACATAATTATAAAGGGCAGCCTGTGGAAGGACATTTAAATTTTGAAAAAATTATGATTTTTGAAAAGTTAAAGGAAATCTTGTACCTAATCTCTACAAGTCCTAAAGTAAAGGTTTTAAGGATATTGAAATCCTCTAATTACATATTTAGCTACAACCCCCCCACCCCGTCCCTAATTACCCTGTCGTACGTCAGGAGGCTATCTGTATTTCTGGCGCCTGGGGTGTTGGTAGGTCGTGCATGTATAAATTGAAAAGGGTGGGTGAGAGTACAGAACCTTGGGGGACACCATTGGTGAAACTTTTAATGTTAGATGACTAACCAGCATGTGTAACATGGGCTACGCTTCCTCCCAAGAAGCTGGCCAGCCATCTTTTGTATTATTATGCATGTTTGTGTTGTATATTTTGTTTGTGAAGTTGTGGCGGGGGATGGCATCAAATGCTTTACTGATGTCCAATGTAACTAGGAGTGTTCTGTGTGGGGATCTATCTGAGTTGAAGCCATCATAGATTCTTTGTGTGAGGTCGGTAAGAAGAGTGTTTGTTGAGTGTAGCGGTCTGAAGCCATTTTTTTTTGTATAAAATATTTCTTTTATATTTTTTTTTAAATATTTTTTTTATATAAATTTTCTTTTATAAATTTTTTTTATAAACATTTTTTTTATATATTTTTTTATAAAAATTTTCTTTTATAATTTTTTATTTTTTTTTTATTATTTTTTTTTATTTTTTTTATTTTTTTTTTGTATAAAATAGTTCTTTTATAATTTTGTTTTTATAATTTTTTTTATACAAATTTTCTTTTATAATTTTTTTGTTTACATTTTTTTTCTTTTATAAATTTTTTTATAAAATTTTTTGTTATAACATTTTTTTATAATTTTTTTTTATAATTTTGTTTTATAAAATAAATAAAAAAAAATTTATATTTTTTTTTATAAATTTTTTTTTATAATTTAAAAAAAAAAAAAAAATTATAATTTTTTTATAAACAATTTTTATAATTTTGTTTATAAAAAAAATTTTTATAAATTTTTTTTATAATTTTTTTTTATATTTTTTTATATTTTTTTTTCATAATTTTTTTTTTAATTTTTTTGTTTTTAAATTTTGTTTTATAAGCAAAAATTATAATTTTTTTTATATTTTTTTTTATAATTTTTTTTTATAAATTTTGTTTATAACTTTTTTATAATTTTTGTTATAAGATTTTTTATAATTTTTATTTTTTTTTAATTTTTTTTTGTATTTTTTTTATAATTTTTTTATTATTTTTTTTTTATTATTTTTTTATAATTTTTTTTTATAATTTTTTTTTATAATTTTGTTTTATAAACATTTTGTTTATATAAAAAAAATTATAATTTTTTTTATAAATTTTGTTTTATAATTTTTTTTTATATTTTTTTTATATAAAAATATTTTATAAATTTGTTTTTTATAATTTTTTTTAGATTTTTTTTTATAAATATTTTGTTTATAAAAATTTGTTTTTATATTTTTTTTATAAATTCCTTTTTTATAATTTTTTTTTATAATTTTTTTTTATAATTTTTTTTTATTTTTTTTTATTATTTTTTTTATATAATTTTTTTATAATTTTTTGTTATAAATTATTTTTTATAATTTTTTTTATAAAACAAAATTTTTATAAAAAAATTATAATTTTTTTTATAATTTTTTTTATATTTTTTTTATAAATTGTTTTTTTTTCATTTTTTTTTATAATTTTTTTTTTTATATTTTTTTTATAATTTTTTTTAATACATTTTTTTTTCTATAATTTCTTTTATTTATAAGGTTCGAACAACTGTACGTCTCCCTACAACACACATTTGTTAGAATCATCAAAGCTTGGCTAGTTGCGATTCATCGTGCCAAGGGATCAGGACACAATTTCTGACCGCAAGTGTACCATAATACCCAGCAAGTTTATCAGTCACTGTCAGCTTCCCTATTCCACCAAGTTTACTTTTCATCATTTCCTTTCCAGTTTTTGTCTGCACAACCTCAGAAAGTTTTATTTTCAATGCCCTCAGTCTTGTACCAAGCCTCTTTGAGATATGATTCAAGTACTCCTCCTTTATAACTGGGTAATCTACTCCATATGGTCCATCACCACTGTTCATTTTGCACTCAGCAGTGTATGCAGCTGAATCTCCATCTCCAACAAATGTAACATATTTGAGCTTCTTTGCCAAAGATCTTTCCCATAATGTTACGGCTGCTGCTGATTCCATCTTGCCTGTTGGTTCACGAAAGTTTTTCTGACAGTCATATTTACTCTTCCACTGAATGTACTTGGACCTAAATGACTCATCCTTCTTTACCTTATTACTCCAATGGGTGCATGCTTGACAATATTTACTGTATGTGTGGCCATCCACAATGTAACCAGTTTGAGCCTTAATAATTACACCTGCTCCTACCAGTGATGTGTGGCCACGAGTCATCCAATCATACACCACATCTATTGGTAAAATTCCATCAGAATCAGACAAGATATTTAACTCTGAACTATAATAATCAAAGATGGCTTCCACTACATATTTATTGTACTCTTCATACTTGCCTCTAGCCAGTTCTTCCAGTCTTCTTTCATGTAGATGATGTAGGTGAAATGTAGCAACACACATCAAAGGGACCCCAAGGGATGTAGCCAATGATCTCATACCTACATATCCTATAGGTCATGCTGCATACAGAAATACACTAATGACAGGGAATTTTTTCCTAAACTTTTTCTTTGGCCTTCAATTTTAACTTTTCCTTTTTTCCAGTCAAACATAATTTGGCCACACACACTACACTGTATCTGGTAATCTATATAAAAAAAATGTGGTTTATATAACACTTCACAATCCCCACTGCAGACACTGCACATGACAAGTTTTGCCATCATTTCAAGAGAACTGTTGATAATAATTCTATTTTCAAAGGTAACAGATGGCAAAGATGGTCATTTATTTTCGGTAAATCTACAGAAGAACTGGGTTCACTATATTTTTTATTTTAGTATCATTACCCACTATTTTGGACCATACTAAGACACTTTTCATCTATGGTGTTTCTCTCGGAGATGCCCCGTTTTCGAGATATGCCCCATTTTACAAACATAATTTGGAAATTAGTCTGACCTAACCTGACCTGACCTGACCTAACCTAACCTAGACCACAGCAGACTATCGGGACCTAACTTGGGCAAACTACCGGGACCCCCTATTCTATTAAACACATTATTGAAGACGCACACAACCACACTCGCCAACAAAACAACATACACTCTCTGAGGGCATTGTGGGAAAGCCCGGTTCAGGCCATGGCCTTCTTCAGGAGCTCGGGGCTGCTCGGCCAGACAGCTTGAGGAACTTCAACAACAATAACAACTACCGGGACCTAACCTGAGCAAACTACCGGGATATAACCAGTGTAAACTATCATAAAGTGACTGGGGCAAATTCCCGGGACCTAGCCGGATGTGGTAACTGCGCAATCCTAGCCAAAAGCCCAGTTATTCTGTAATAATACCCCAAAATCTTCACTACATGATATGGCAACATTCCTAGTCAGCTGATCCATATAATTTAAGTATGCGGAAAAACCAAAACCAACATATGTCTGGCAGAGCTGATGAGTGCAGCTACCTAAACATGCCCCTAATGCCATTGCATGACTGTAATGACTGTATAATTGATGAGATAAATAATGACTGTATAATTAATGAGATAAATAATGACTTTATTGGTAAAGTGGAACCAGCACAGCTGGATTGCTATAGAATACTCCCCTTCTCCAGCCCAGGCCCCGTATAGGCATATTCTGGGCTAGAAGGGTCTATTCCGTGAAGATCATCAGAAGTAAATAAAAATTCAAATCTGGTGTGGTACTGATATGGGAGCCACCTGGTGGTGGCCTGTAGAGGTACTGACTCCGCTCCGGGGCAACGACCGCTCGTCCACTCTCTCGCGGAACACGTCCCAGTCAACACCTACGCTCCTCGCTGCTTCGCTATGGTATTGTGTTCATGTGTTCCTGCTATCGTTTCTTTTGTGTTCTAGTGGCTTGCCTGCTGTGCAGATGTTTGTGTGTTTGTGTGCGTAGGGGGTTTTAGTGTGTGGGGACTGTTTTTCTTTTCCCTGGGGCTGGTTCGTTTCGTCCCTCCCCGGGGGTCTGTTGGGGCCCCTTTTTCGGGTTTTTTCCCCTTCCCTGCCCTTCCTCCCTTCCACCCTGCCACTAGTACACTTGGTTTAGTGTTTTCCTCGGGGTTTTAGTGACTTCAGTGTGTGTGTTTCCCTCCACGTGGTCCCTTTGTCTCCCCACGTGGTGCGTAGTGGGGGCTTTTTGAGACCCCCCATCCTTTGTGCTCCTTCCCCGAGTGTTGCGTAGTGTTTTGTGGTTCGGCAGGCGGCGAGGATTGTGCCCAGGTCCTCTCCCTTGCCACCCTGTATTTTTACTGTTTTTTCCCCCTGTGTGTTTTTCCCCCTTGTGCTTGCCCCTCAGGCGGTCTGTGCCTCACCTGTCGGGGACTGCGGGCCAGTGTTTTCAGGCCCGCGGGGGGAGGGTTTTTTTTTGGCTTTCGGGGTTTTTTCCCCGGGTAGTGCGTGTGGGGGTTTGTTTGGGGTTTTGTTCCTGGGTCCTAGGGGGCTTGCTGCCCCCTCTGCCCGTGTTCCTGTTATTTTGTGTGTGTCTTTGTACGCGTGGTTTCACGTGTTAACCCCTATTTTGTGTATTTTTCTCCCGCAGTCTACTCGTGCCTTATGTGCCTCGACGGGGTGTACTGTGCGGGTGTCCCCTGACGGCCACTAGCATTGTTCGCCCCACGCACCCTGCTTCACGCCCAAGGGTTATGACCCTTTGGCGTGTGGTGTGTGCTGCCCCTGGGCTGAGTTGTGTCGGGCGACCCCCTCCGCTGCTCGCCTTAAGCTTCCTGCCCTTGCCTCCCTTTGTAACGCTTGGACTAGGGCCAGGAGGATGACACACAAGCAGGACGGCTCTCCCTTGACGTGGGCGGATCCTGTTTTGGGGGCCAAACTGGGTTTATCCAGGACCCGGACCCCTTCGACGTGCCTCTCGGAGCCTCAGGGATTAGAACCCCTGGCGCCTCGTGAGGTTACGTCGCCATCCCTAGACGGCACTACGACTCCTTTCCGGGGCTTCCCGCCCCAGGAAGCGAGCGAGTCCGTCGCGCTGGTCACCCTGCCTCCTCCCCGGTACAAGGGCCCAGCAGGGATCCTACCGCTTCGTCTCCCCCAAGGGCTGGCTCTTCGGGCCGTTCTCGGGGGGGCAAGCGCTCTGCTAAAAGGTCCCGCCACGCCAAGAAGACCCGGACTCGCCGTCGTTCTCCTTCCTCCTCGTCGTCCTCTTCTTCCTAATCCTCTTCTTCCTCGTCGGAGGACTCGCCCTCGCCCGTCCGCAGGCCCCGCAAGGGCAAACGGAGGATGCGGAGTCCTGCGTCGAGGAAGATAGCTCGGATTGTCCGCAGTCTGTTACCTCCCACCTACCCTTCCCAACCTCCTCCGGGTCCCGTTGTCCTACCTCTGGTAGTGGCAACGGTACCCGTTCCTGAACCCGCCCTTCCTCTCTCCGTCCTTGCCTCGTCGCCGGTCGGGGACTCGAGTCCACCCGGGGAGTTTGGAGCCGTTCCCGTTCCTCCAGTCTCTCCGGGTCTCGAGTCCCCGAGTGGCGCCCTGGCGGAGGATCTGGCTACCTCTTCTCATCCTTCCCCGTCGCCGCCTCCTGTGGACGACGGGTATATTCCCTTTTCTTGGGCCTTCCTCCCTCCTTCCTGGACTCACTCTTCAGAGGAGGGCAGACTGGTTGCCTGGTCTCCCGATCCTGCTCAACCAGACGTTTGGATGAGGAGGGACGACGTTCTAGTGAAGTAGGGAGCGGGCGACGCAGTTCCCCTCTACAAGGTTCGCCCTATCTCCGCCCCTGTAGCCGCTTCTAAGGTATCCCCTGCGGCTACCTTGGACGCGATGGGCTTCCTGGTGGAATACAGTCACTTACAGCTGTCCCAGGCCTGGAAGATTGACCGGTCCTCTGAGAACACGGCAATCTTCCTTTCCTCGGACGCTTACTTCCCAGGGGATAAGGGTGATGGGGACTTGGACATTCCAACCCTTCTCCTTAAGTCCCTGGACCACCAAAAGTCCACCGCTTCCAGGAAACCACCTCCTCCGTCTTTCCCTGTCATCCTCCCTCCTTCCCGCACTCCGCCGGGTTTGAGGGAATGCCTGTGGAAGACGGAGAAGGAGCCGCCGGTCCCCTACCAGTTGCGGGAGCCCGACAGCAAGCTGAGACAGGCGGAGACAGCTGCCCGGTTGGATCTGTCCCATATCATTTCCACCGGTGCAGCTGTTTCCCTCCTGCGAGATTGCGTCAAATCCCTCAGCAGCACCTTCCGCGAGATGTCAGGCCTACAGCTGTCGTGAGTACCGTTTTGTCACCTTGTTATATTTTTGTGGGATACAGGGTACAGTGACTCTGAACTATCCTCTCGAGTCTCTAACCTCGGGTTCTCTCGGTGTTTTCTGTTTCTCCCCTACAGTGACACGCTCTTGTCCATGGCCACCGTTCTGGAAGGTATCGGGGCCATGACAACTCACAACCTGCGGGAGTCGGAGAAGACCTTCGCTGAGGCCAGGCTGGCGACCCGCCAGGCGGCCGCTAAGTCCGCTCCTGAAATGGCGCAGCGGGGTGTGGTGCGTGCTGCCCCGCTATCTCCTGCGCTGTTCGATCAGGCAGCAACGGACTCGGTGTTCTCCCTCTCGGCGATGATCAACATCCCAAAACCTTCCACTTCCAAGTAAGTTCCTTCCTGTTGAGTCCCTACTCTAGGATTGGTACATGTTATTTGGTGATAGAGCAGTTTTCTGGGTCCTTCTCCTAACCATTCTGTTTGTCCACAGGCCACGCGCCCCTCAGCCAGCCAGACCGACATTCCAGCCTCGCAGGCCTTCCCAGCCTGCGAGACTGCCCAGGAGCTCCTACCACACCCCTCCACAACAGCCCCCCAGGTTTCACCAGCAGGGCCAGCAGTCGTTTCGTGGGAGGGGGCAGGGCTCCAAGTCCTTCTCCAGGTCCAAGCCCTCCTTCTCCCACTCCTCCCAGAAGGGCCGCTCTACCTGAGGTTCCCGTCCGGGGGTGCCTCACGGGGTGGTCAGCAGCTTGGCCGTCCCATGGTTGGGCAGCAAGGGTGGTTTGCCAGGGCCTGTCTTGGCCCTGGATCTCAGTCCCGGTGAGTAACTGTTCTTTCACCCTCCTTGTTTTTGACTTTTTGACATATGACATAACCCCCTCTCCTGGGTCCCGCGATTTAGGGGTCCCGTTATGGTCAAAATCTCTCAATCACTTCCGTTATCCCTCTCCCGGGTCCCTCGGGTCCCGGCGAGGATTACCCATTTATCTCACTGACACCTGTCACTTCCCATTACAGCCGCTACGTCTACCTCCTGCCTCAACCAGAGTGTCGCCTTCGGTCGTCCCGCATGTGAGAGAAATGCGGGAGAAAGGGGTAGTGGAGCGGGCGACGTCTCGTTTGTTCACGGTCCCCAAAAAGGATCCGGGAAAAACGAGACTGGTAATGGACCTGAGCAACCTAAACAACTTCTTGAAACCTTTACACTTCAAGATGGTTTCGGTTGCTCAGGTCCGCACAGTTCTTCGAAAGGGCGACTGGTTAGCATCCCTGGACCTCAAGGATGCGTACTGGCACGTCCCGATCCACCCCCGGTTTCGCCGTTTTCTGGCGTTCCAGGTGGGGACCGAGACGTTTCAGTTTACCAGGCTCCCTTTCGGTCTCTCTTTAGCTCCTCGAGTCTTCACAAAGCTCGTGAGGGTGGTGGCATCCCGCCTGGCGGAGGCGGGTGTCCCCACTCTCATGTACCTGGACGATTTGTTGCTTCACGCCCCCTCCAAGGAGCAGGTAGCAAACAACGTCAGGGTAGCAAGGGGGGTACTAGAGGAAATGGGGTTCCTGTTGAACATCCCCAAGTCCTCTCTCATCCCTACTCGCAAACTGTGTTGGCTAGGAATAGAGTGGGACTCTGTTTCGGCCCCCCTCTCGCTTGCTCCAGACAACGCCCGCCGGACCCTCCGCCATGTCCGCCGGGCTTACTTTTCCCGTACTTTCTCTCGCCGCCAGTGGGAATCATTGCTCGGGTCCCTCAACTTTGCGGCCCCCGCAATGCCCCTGGGACGACTGAAACACAGGAGACTAACGCGGGAGGTAAACCTCCACCTACCCCCCGCGCACAGGGACCTCCCCAGGCAGGTTTCCCAGACACTACACCGTCTCCTTCGCCCCTGGCTACGTCCTGGTGCCCTGCGTCAGCGATTTCCCTGGGTGTTTCCTTCCCCGGGGATCACGGTGGCGACAGACGCATCGGACGTAGGCTGGGGATACCAGTCTTGCCTGGGACATCAGCTGTGCGGGGGATGGAAGGAAGAGGAGAGGCTACTACACATCAACGCCCGGGAGTTGATGGTAGCATGGGAGTGGCTCGACAGACACCCTCAGTCTTCCAGGATAGGCGTCCGCTTCGATATGGACAACGTTGCGGCCGTGCAGTGCCTGCAGAGACAAGGCACTGCTCGGTCGGAAATTTTCCTGTCCCTGTCAGAACAGATATTTTCGATAGCGGCCAAGAGGGCGATTCACCTCTCGGCCCGCTATGTGCCAGGGCGGAAGAACGATTGGGCGGACGCACTATCCAGGTTCAGAGGGACGTCAGTCGAGTGGCAACTGCGTCCCCCTGTGTTCGAGTCACTCTGCCTTCACTACGGGACACCGGAGGTGGACTTGTTCGCCTCCCCATCCACGGCCCAACTTCCTCTGTTCCTGACCTTCTCAACCAGGACAGAGGCGGGAGGCCCGGACGCCCTCATGGGTATCCCTACCTTTTCCCACCCCCAGCAACGTCAGTCCTGCAGGCGATCCTCAAACTGCGCGAGTTCAGAGGGAGGGTACTCCTCATAGCCCCCCTCTGGCCACCGCAACCGTGGTTCGGAGAACTGTCCCAGTGGTGCCCTCATCCTCTTCTCTTGGGATCGGCGTGCCTCTCCAGCACCCTGTCCGCACCACTCCAAGCGTCACTGAATCTACGGGGAGTCCTCAGCAAACGGTTCACTGAGGAAACAGTGGGCAAGATGCTGAGGGCCCACCGTCAGTCGTCGGTGCGGCAGTACGAATCGTGCTGGAAAAGATTCCAGGACTTCTTGCGACGACACCCCTCCATGCACATCTCGGAGGACACGGTCCTGGAATTCCTCACGTGGCTCGCCGATTCCACCAACAGGGCCCCGGCGACGGTGCTTGCGCATCACGCAGCCCTGTCTGATCCCCTCCTCCTAGGTTTTAATATTAAAGTGTCGGAGAGGCCCCTCTCTCTTCTTAGGATGGGGATTCGGGCGGGGACCGCACCTCTCCGGGCCCAGACTCCTTCTTGGTCCCTTCATCGCGTCCTTACCTACCTGACCTTCGAGGGGGTCCCTCTGGAAGTGTGCCACCTCCTCCAGAAAGCTCTCTTCCTGCTCGCCTTAGCTACAGGGTACAGGGTCTCTCAGTTGGCAGCCCTGACCCGTCACCCAGCCTTTTCCTCTGTAAGACCTAACCTTACCTCTTTGACTGTCTCCCCCTCTCCTACTTTCTTAGCTAAGAAGGAGCAGGCTGACAACAGGATTGGCCCCCTTGCAGTACCCTCCTTCCTGAGGGATGGAAGTTTCCACCCACTCTGTCCAGTCCACGCCTTCACAGCTTATGTGGAGGCCACGAGGGAGGGTTCCCCTTACCACCTCTTTTACAACTCCAGGTCTGGTAAGCCTCTCTTCCCCAGGTCCATCGCTCGTCTTCTCTGCCGGGTGATCGAGAACGGTGATCCTGGACACGCTCCCAAGGCACACAGCGTTCGGGGCGTGGCCGCCTCCCTCGCTTTTCTCAGGACTCACTCGGTGGAGCGGGTACAGAATCTGGGGTGCTGGACATCCACCACATCCTTCAGGACGAGGTATCTGTTCCACTTGCTCTCCCCCACCCCCTGAGTTGCGATGGGGACTCCGCCCACCTTACCACAGGGTCCCCGTGGGAGACAGAAAAGGGGGAGGGGGCGCCCGAAGGGAAAAAGTCGGGCGACTTAACTCCCGTCACCAGTCATCCCATACGTCATCTCCATTCTGTACAGTCTCACGCTCACCCCCATGTCATTCATGTTGTACATATGGTGCTGGCTCAATAAATTACATTGTTATTGTTTTTGGAGTATTTATTTTCCAAATTTTATATGAAAAATATCTACTTGATGGGTGACTTGATACAATAAACACATGGTTAGAACATCTTGGTGTTTCTTTCCTCCTTTCGGGATATTTTACCCGAACCTAGGCCATAGCCTAGGTTCGGAGGACTCTAACAAAAGGGGGGGGGATCCCTGACCCCCAGGCCTATTACCCCCTAGTCTGACTATAAAGACTTACGACCTGTAACACTTTCTGGTTATAACAGAAAGGTGTCTGGATATAATGATAATAAATTATATGAGTAACAACCCTTCCACAGCAGCTAACACCCTAGCTCTGGGAAGTCGTTTTACAATGGTTTCACCTAAAGACGCTTTAGACGAGTCCCCCCTCCGGGTCCAAGCGCTTCTTAACGCTCTTCATAGGGGACGTGAATGCCTCCTCACCTCCCACCAACCGCATCGCATGCATAGCAATCCAGCTGTGCTGGTTCCACTTTACCAATAATAGTGCATTTGTCGCGGCTTTCAGCCGCTTAAATTGTATTTATTGGTTGTGGAACCAGCACAGCTTTTACTGTCCCACCCGCCTCCCGATGCGGCAGCCATTCCCTTCTCATTTGAGTGGACGAGCGGTCGTTGCCCCGGAGCGGGGTCAGTACCTCTACAGGCCACCACCAGGTGGCTCCCATATCAGTACAGCGCCAGATTTGAATTTTTATTTACTTCTGATGATCTTCACGGAATAGACCCTTCTAGCCCAGAATATGCCTATACGGGGCCTGGGCTGGAGAAGGGGAGTATTCTATAGCAATCCAGCTGTGCTGGTTCCACAACCAATAAATACAATGCCGCGACAAATGCACTAATATAATTATCTTTAGGTATCGTTTGAAACTTCCCGACGATGACCAATGGGGCGCCTTACAGGAGGACGGCTCTTGGAATGGTATGGTGGGGGAAGTCCATCGTAAGGTAAATATTAAGTCACGAGTCAGGTAAGGTAAATATTAAGTCCATGGTAAGGTGAATATTAAGTCACGAGTCGGGTGGATAGTAAGGTAAATATTAAGTCATGAGTCAGGTCCATTGTCAGGTAAATAAGTCAAGATTGTTTATTTTATATTAAAATGTTAATAATAATAATAATAATACATGTAATAATAATAGTAATAATGATAGAATAAAAATATCAAAATAATAATAATAATAAAATAGTCTTTCGTAAAGTAAAAATATAATGATGAATAAAATACTAATAAAAATAACAACACCAATAAAACCACAATAATAAAAATAATAAAAAAATAAAATTAAAATAATAATAATAATAATAATAATAATAATAATAATATAAATAATTCTGAGTTTACCTTCACGGCCTTCTGCAGGAGGTGGAGATGGCCCTGGGTCCCACGTCCATCACCGAGGCGAGGGAGAAGGCCATTGACTTCACCGTGCCCTTTGACTATGAACCCTGGGACATACTTATACCAGAATCTATTGTTACTGTGGATTTGACAGCATATTTCCCTTTCTCTGGTCTGGTGGGTTGGAAGGGAGAGGGATAGAGCTAGGAGAGAGGGAGAGGAGAATGTGGTGGGGGATAGGAGAGAGGTAGGAAGGAGGAAGGGAAGGAGGAGGAGAGGAGAAGGTGAAGGGGTTGAGGGAGAGAAAGTGATGGGATGGAAGGGGAGAGAGGAAGAGAGAAGGTGGGGAAGGGAGAGAAGGTGGGGAAGGAGAGGAGTGGGGTAGGAAGGTGAGGGAAGGGAAAGAGGGAGAGGAGAAGGTGGTGGGGTGGAGGGAGAGAAGGTGGGGAAGGGAGAGAGGTAGGAGAGAGGGAGAGGAGAATGTGGTGGGGGATAGGAGAGAGGTAGGAAGGAGGAAGGGAAGGAGGAGGAGAGGAGAAGGTGAAGGGGTTGAGGGAGAGAAAGTGATGGGATGGAAGGGGAGAGAGGAAGAGAGAAGGTGGGGAAGGGAGAGAAGGTGGGGAAGGAGAGGAGAGGGGTGGGAAGGTGAGGGAAGGGAAAGAAGGAGAGGAGAAGGTGGTGGAGTGGAGGGAGAGAAGGTGGGGAAGGGAGAGAGGGAGAGAAGGTGGTGGGGAGAGATAGAAAGAAAGGGAGAGAGGGAGAGAAGGTGGTGGGAAGAGAGGTAGAAAGGTGAAGATGGGGAGAGGAAGGAAGGGAGGGAAGAGGGTTGTTAGGTAAAGAAGGGATGAGAAGGGAGAGAGGGAGAGGGAGAGGAGAGGGCAGTATTCCTATAGTCATTCGGGGGTGGGTAGGTGGGTGCTAAAGTAGTCGTGTGTGTGTGTGGTGGGGGGGGGGGATTAAAAAAAAGAAATGTTACTTAAACCCTTCCCCTCCCAACCCCCCAACGCCCACCACTTATCCCCCTTCTCTCCCGGCAGGTGTGGACGATACTGGTGTTGGTGACGGTGGGTGTGGGGGTCCTGGAGTGGGGGCTGGCCAAGGTGGGGGGTAACAGGGGGCTTCTATACCCCAACAACCCTGACCTCAACCAAAGAAGACACCCCAGACCTTGTTATCCACTCACTAACTATCTTCTGGATGCCTTGGGAAATATACTCTCACAGGGTTAGTGTGTGTGAGAGAGAGAGAGAGAGAGAGAGAGAGAGAGAGAGAGAGAGAGAGAGTTACAAGGAGTTACGAGGAAAAGAAGTACCCTAGGGGACCTTACGATCCATACAAAGAGGGTACCTGTGGGTTTAGTTGCGCAATTAGGCGACCGTCCTCGAATGGGTCATGTGAAACCATCAAGGAACACTCGCACAACGGCTTAAACACCTAGACGGTGGTTTAAGGCTTTGTCTAATCTGGACTTGAACTGATCCACAGAGTTGCTGTTGACTACATCAGCAGGAAGCGCGTTCCAAGTACCGCAGATGCTGTATGTAAAGAACTTACCACACAGATCACGGTTGTATCGCTTCAGTTCAAGTTTGTAGCCATGATTCCTGGTTGTGCCCTCACTGAGTTGGAAAATGTCCCTGTAGTCTACATTGTCAAAACCTCGTAGTATTTTAAACACTTCGATAAGCTGACCACGCAGTCTCCGGGTTTCCAAAGAGAACAGATCGAGTTCTACCAACCGCTCTTTATAGCTCTTGTGTCTAAGAGAGGGTATAAGTTTGGTTGCCCTGGCTTGCACTCGTTCCAATCTAGCGATATCCTTCCGGTAAGAAGGACTCCAAAACTGGACTGCATACTCCAGGTGCGGTCGGACAAGGGAATTGTACAGACAAAGTACTATCTCCTTGTTCCGGTATCCAAACTGTCGCTTTATGTACCCTAACATCCTTTGGGCTTTCTTCTCAGCCTCAATACACTGCTTTGAGAACTTGAGGTCGCTGGTGATAGTTACACCCAAGTCTTTCTCAGTATCAGTGCTTACGAGAGCATTGCCCTTAAGGTTATACTCTGTTTGGGGGTTTCTGTGGCCTATATGCATAACTTTGCATTTGTTCACGTTAAATGGCATTTGCCACGTGTCAGACCACTCCCCGATCTTCCTAAGATCTTCTTGTAAGCGGGTAGTATTTCCTTCTTTCGCGACATTCATACAAGCTTAGTATCATCGGCGAATTTGGAAATCTTGGCAACCATGTCACCATCCACGTCATTAACATAGATGATAAACAGTAGTGGTCCCAGAACAGAACCTTGGGGAACACCGCTAGTAACGGGCACCCACTCTGAAGCCTGTCCATTCACTACCACCCGCTGCCGTCTGTCACTTAGCCAGTTCTCTATCCAATTTGCCACATTTCCGTCTATGCCCAGTGCACGCACTTTCCGAAGGAGGCGGCGGTGGGGTACCTTATCAAAGGCTTTCTGAAAGTCTAAGTAGACAACATCGACCGCTTTATCCCGATCATGCTCACTGAAAACAAAATGGAAGAATTCCACCAGATTTGTGAGGCATGACCGGTGCTGCCGGAACCCATGCTGGGAACCCCTCAGTAGCATATTTGATTCTAAGTGTGCTGTTATTTTGTCCACCATGATGCTCTCCATGAGTTTACAGACTATCGAGGTTAAACTGATGGGTCTGTAGTTTGACGGTTGGCTAGCATCTCCCTTCTTGAAGATAGGAGTCACCTCTGCCTCACGCCAGTCTCTAGGAACGCATCCAGTCTGGATTACTCTGTTGAAGACCGTGCACAGGTGCCGTGATACTTCACCATGCACTTCTTTCAACACTCTAGGTAAGAACCCATCCGGACCGGGGGACTTGTTTGCTTTTAATTCGATTATTTTTCTCTCGATTTCTTCTTGGGTGAAGACCATTGACTCCAACTTCTCACTGAAGGAGTCCAAAGGTTCGGGAATGGGACCACTCTCCTCAGAGAACACTGAAGAGAAATACTCATTTAAGAGGTTAGCATTTTCTGCATCAGAGTGCATCAATGCTCCATCCTCATTCACCAAGGGACCGATCCTGCGTCGGATTGGTTTACGGCCATTCACATAACTGAAAAACTCCTTGGGGTTCTCTTTGCAGAGTCTAGCCACACGGACCTCCTCAGCACGCTTAGCCGCCCTTATTTTGGACTTCACGTTTCGATTCAGTCTTCTATGACCGTCAAAGTCCCCAGATGCCTTCGCTCGACGATACGCAGTTCTCCTCTCCCTTAGTAGGTTACGGATTTCCCGATTAAACCACTTAGGTTGAATGAACTTCTGACCTGTTCCCTTCAGAGGAATAAAGCGCGACTGAAGTTCCATGAAGGAAGACAAGAATGACCTCCACAGATCATCAGCACTCTCTCCCTCTTCTAGTTCCATTTCAGCAACGCTTTCACGAAGACCTGCAAAGTTCGCTCTCCCCATGTCTAATTTTCTATGCACCGGGGTCACGGACTCCATATTAGGGACTTTAACTGAAAATCTTATAAGCTTGTGGTCGCTTCCACCTATTTCTTCGTTTACAGAGAGGTCTTGAATTATGTCATCCTCTGAGGTGAGGACCAAGTCGAGTATGTTAGCACCTCTTGTTGGCTCCCTTACCCATTGAGTGAGGAATTCATCATTTACAAACTCCAAGAGTGGTGTGTTCTCGGCAGAGGGCTCTCTGGTTTCCCAGTCAACATGTGTGTTGAAGTCCCCCATAAGGATGCACACCCTGCCGTCCACTAGTTCACCCAGCAACTGGTATAGGTCCCTGTCCATCTCATTGAGTTGTCCAGGGGGTCTATAAAGCAGCAGGGTTCTGTATTTTGCAGTGCCTATTTCTAGGTCAACTCCAAGGAGCTCGTGGTTCGATGTGATGTTGCAGGTCATCAATTTGATGGAGTTCTTTACATACAACAGCACACCACCACCCCCTCTGTCCTCTCTATCTTTGTGGAAGAGTTGGTAGCCTGGAATCACGAATTCCCCTTCAAGATCTCTGTCTGAGGTTCTCAACCATGACTCCATTATGGCCACCATCTCGGGTTCCTCTGTCGCAACGAGGGCCCGCAGTTCCAAAAACTTGTTTCGGATGGACCTGGCGTTGAACAATAGAACCTTCAGGGAACCCCCAACTGCAGGGCTCCCTAGACTCCTCCGTTTCCCGGTTTGGTCATTGTCTTGGTAGTGCTGGGGATATCCTTCAGGATCTCAGCGAATGTCTTCTCTGGGGTCACTCTAGCATAGCGACGAGGGCTCTCCTCCACGCTCGGTCGAGTGCTCCTGAGACATCGTCGGACGGCGTTTTCCATTAATTTGGAAAGCACTTCTTTCCCCTTTAGTGAGAGATGTGTGCCATCCCTCTGGTAGAGGTCGTCTCTACCAAAGAGTGAGGTGTAGGGGTCCACAAAGAACACCCCCTCGGCAGTACACAAATCAGCCAGGCGCTGATTTACTGCGATGTTCTTTGACAGAGCCGTCCCTAAAGGGCCTCTCCTTGGGAGCATGCCAACAACTACCCTTCTGCGGGTTTTTAACCCACAGTCATCTACTGCACCGAGCACATCCGAGAGGACTCCTTCGGTCATGCCTACTCTACCATTTCTCAGGTAGATGTCATTACCACTCACCATGAGTGCAATGACAGCAGATCTGGACGTTTGGATCCTCTCAGCTTCCTTTCGGAGGTCAGCATTGCCACAACCTGGCAAACAATTCACCTTCACAGAAGAGTGAAGGCGATCTGCCATTAGGGGTTGCAGCCCTCGTGCCTGGGAATCACCTACAATGTGTATATCCACAGGCCTCTCCTTGGTAGGAGCACGAGATGCCTTGTGAGGAACCCGAGAGTGTTTTGAATTCCTGCCGGGCTCGTCACTTCCTCCAGGTTGCTTCTTCTTCTTCTTTTTCTTCTTCATTTTCTTTTCCTTCTTATTTGATTCCTTATTGAGAGAGAGAGAGAGAGAGAGAGAGAGAGAGAGAGAGAGAGAGAGAGAGAGAGAGAGAGTTGGTTTATACTGTACAAGAAGGTAGTTTTTTTTTTTTTTTGTAGTTATTGTAAGTTAAAGTATTGTACGGTCATCAATCTCTAAATTATCATGCACCACTATCAACACACATTACCCTAACACCCTCTCATTCCACTCCCACTACCACCACCACCACTACTACTAACCTATAACACCTCTCACCACCACTAACACTAACCTAACACCCTCTCCTTCCTCTCCCACCACCACCACCACCAGCACCACTAACCTATAACACCTCTCACTACCACTACCATTAACCCAATACCTCTACCACCACCAACACCAACCCCAACCCAACACATCTACCTCCACCACCACCACCAACACCAACCAAACATTTCTCCCACCACCACTACCACTAACACTACCTTCCTGCCTCCAGCCGTGCGCCAACCACACACCGGGCCAGTACGTGTGTTGAGTGGTGTGTGGTTGGTGGTGTGTGTGGTGGTCATCGCTTCCTACAGCAGTAAACTCATCTCCTCCCTCACCGTCAGAGTCACAGAGCCGCCCGTTAAGAGTCTTCAGGATCTGGTGGAGTCGAAGAAGTTGTTGTGGACATACCTGGCTAACTCGGCTATGGAGGAGGTCTTTAAGGTTTGTTTGTTTGTGTGTGTGTGTGTGTGTGTGTCTCCATCTATTAGTACATCCATTCGTCCATCTCTTATTCTATTTGTCTATTATTTCATCCCTTATTTTATTTGTCTATCACTTAATCCCTTATTTTATTTGTCTATAATTTCATCCCTTATTCTATTTGTCTATCATTTCATCCCTTATTCTATTTGTCTATTATTTCTTCCCTTATTCTATTTGTCTATCACTTAATCCCTTATTTTATTTGTCTATCACTTCATCTCTTATTCTATTTGTCTATCATTTCCATCCCTTATTCTATTTGTCTATCATTTCCATCCCTTATTCTACTTGTCTATCTATCACTTCATCCCTCAGTCCATCCCTTATTCTGTCTATCTATCACTTCCATCCCTCATTATATATATATCTATCTATCACTTCATCCCTTAATCCATCCCTCATTCTATCTGTCTATCACTTTCAACCTTCATTCTGTCTATCTATCACTTCCATCCATCTATCCATCTCTTATTTTATATATCTATCACCTCCATCTATCACTCTCTCTCTCTCTCTCCACCCCTCCCTCACCTCCATCTATCTCCCTCTCTCCTTCCTTCTCTCCCTCTATCTCTATCACTCCCTCTCTCCTTTTCTCCTTCCTTCCCTCCCTCCATCTCCTTCACTTCCACCCCTCCCTCACCTCCATCTGTCTCCCTCTCTCCTTCCTTCTTTCCTTTATCTCTCTCATTTTCTCTCTCCTTCTCTCCCTCCATCTCTCTCACTTTCTTTCTCCTTCCCTCACCTCCATCACTCCATCCCTCCCTCACCTCCATCTATCCCCCTCTCTCTTTCCTTCCCTCACCTCCATCTATCTCCCTCTCTCCTTCCTTCCTTCCCTCCCTCTATCTCTCACTTCCTTCCCTCCCTCCCTCCCTCACTTCCTTCTCTCCTCTTCCCCATACAGAACTCTGCCCCAAACACACTCTTTGGTAAGGTGGGTCAGCTACACAAAGATCGACCTGGTCTCCTCGTATACAGCTTTGAAGAGGGTGTGGCAGCTGTCAAAACAAAAAACTTCGCTTATTTTGAGGTGAGAGGGGAGAGGAGAGGGTCTAGAGAGAAGTGGTGGTCGTGTGGGGCGGGGGGGAGAGAGAGGGTCTTTGGAGAGGTGTGTGTGTGTGTTGGGGAATAGGGAGAGGGTCTTTGGAGAGGTGTGTGTGTGTTGGGGAATGGAGAGAGGGTCTAGGGAGAGAGGTGTGTGTGGGGGGGGGGGGAGAAGGTCTAGAGAGAGGTGTGTGTGTGTGTGTGTGTGTTGGGGAATAGGGAGAGAGGTGTGTGTGTTGGGGAGAGGGTCTGGGGAGAGGTGTGTGTGTGTGTTGGGGAATAGGGAGAGGTGTGTGTGGGGGGGGGATCTAGGGAGAGGTGTGTGTTGGGGAATGAGGAGAGGGTCTTGGTAGAGGTGTGTGTGTGGGGGGGGGGGGATGAGGAGGGGGTCTTGGGAGAGGTGTGTGTGGGGGGGGGGTGGGAAGAGGTGTGTGTGTGTTGGGAAATAGGGAGAGGGTCTTGAGAGAGGAGATGGTGTGGGGGAGAGGTGTGGGTGTGGAAGGGAGAGAGAGAGAGAGAGAGAGAGAGGCATATATATTGTTTTTTACAGTTTTTGGGTACATATTATCTACATTACATAACATTCTGTATGCTATTCTGGGAAATAATAATAATAACAATAATAATAATGATAGTAATTACCTCAATCTTACTAATAAATAGCCTTATTTAATCCCTACTCCTTCACTCCAAATCCTTAATAATCCCTATCAACCATTGTAATCCCTGTGTAATCTCTCCTCCTTCACTCCAAAACCCTTTATAATTGCTCTTCCTTCACTTCAAATCCTTAATAATCCCTATCAATCTTTGTAATCCCGGTGTAATCCCTCCTCCACTTAAAACCCTTATAATCCCTGTGTAATCCCTCCTCCTTCACTCAAAACCCTTTATAATCCATATCAACCTTTGTAATCCCTGTGTAATCCCTCCTCCTTCACTCCCCCACACAGGACAATTCATGGTTGGAGTTTGCTGTAGCCGACGACCTGGCTGAGTTTGGGGAGTGTAGGATGACGGTGGTGAGGGATATTTTCTTCTCGACACGATTCGGTATAATATTGCAAGACGGAGCCACTTACAAGGACGCATTTACCTTAGAGTGGGTGTTGGTGTGTGTGTGTTTGTGTGTGTGTTGGTGTGTGTGTGTTTGTGTGTGTGTTGGTGTGTGTGTGTGTGAGGGATATATTCTTACAAGGACGCATTTACATTAGTGTGTGTGTTGGTGTGTGTGTGTGAGGGATATATTCTTACAAGGATGCATTTACATTAGAGTGTGTGTTGGTGTGTGTGTGTGTGTGTGTGAGGGATATATTCTTACTAGGATGCATTTACATTAGTGTGTGTTGGTGTGTGTGTGTGTAAGGGATATATTCTTACAAGGACTCATTTACATTAGTGTGTGTGTTGGTGTGTGTGTGTCATGAGTGTGTGTGTGTGTGAGAGAGAGAGAGAGAGAGAGAGAGAGAGAGAGAGAGAGAGAGAGAGAGAGAGAGAGAGAGAGAGAGAGAGTTAATGTTGTGTTATGTTGTGTGTGAGAGAGAGAGAGAGAAATTGAGAGTGAGTACTGTGTTGTATTATGTTGTGTGTGTGTGAGGGAGAGATAAATATAGAGTGAGTGTTGTGTTATATGTGTGTGTGTGTATATATTTCTTCACTGGACTCGCCCCCTGACCCCATTCATTTCCATCCCATCTGCCCTGCCCCCCCACCCCCACTTACACCCATCAGTTCATGATGATAATAATAATAATCCCTAACCTCATTCCCTATCCCTCATCCTACTCTCTCTCCCCTCTATTTCCTCCCTCTCTCTTCATTTTTCCATCCCTACCCCAATTCTCCTTCCCCTTTATTTCCTCTCTCCCCCTTCACTCTCCCCCCACGATCTACACTCTCCCATCCTTCCCCCTACTCTCTCTTTCCCCTCTATTTCCTCCCCCTCCACTCTCCCATCTCTCCCCCAATTCTCCTCCCTCCCCCTTCACTCTCCCATCTCTCCCCCGACTAATCTCCACTCTCCCATCCCTCCCCCTACTATCTCCACTCTCCCATCCCTTCCCCTACTCTCTCCCCTCTATTTCCTCCCCCTCCACTCTCCCATCCATTCTCTTCACATTTCCAGGATACTACAAATCATACAGTCTGGTTTAATGGACGCCTGGAAAAAGAAGTTCTGGCCCAAGAGTCATTGCATCGGTGCCTCCTCCAGCAGCAGTCACCGCCAACCCCTCAGACCCCTCAACCTACTCGACCTTGGGGGCACCATGATCCTGGAACTGGGGGGCCTGGTGTTGGGGGCCTTCGTATTCATTGTTGAGGTCCTCCTTCATCGCTGTTATTAAAGGGATGGTATATGTACAGTGTAGACTCTGGATATACTGTACTGTACAATGAATAATAAATACTTGTATCCACCACCACTTCATTTTACACTCATTGAACACCACCCAATGATTCCCCAGGTGTGTGTGTGTGTGTGTGTGTTCTTACCTATTTGTATCTTTACAGGATTGAGTCAAGCTCGTAATGTCCCGTTTTTTTTTAAACTCGATTATTATATTTTTCTTTAAAGTTATGTATGTTTTGGGCACACACCAATTCTTTTGGTACTGTGTTCCATTGTTCTATTATTCTATTTGGAAAACTATATTTCTCTACATCTTTGTCTGTGTGTATGTGTGTATGTTTCTGGCACACCACTTCTGGTAATGTGTTCCATTGATCTAATACTCTATTTGGAAAGCTGTGTGTGTGTTTATGGCACACACCACTTGTTCTGGTAATTTGTTCCATTGATCTAATACTCTATTTGGAAAGCTATATTTCTGTACATATTTGTCTCCTCTTCTTTTAATTAATTTCTTACTGTGTCCTCTCATTGTAGGTGTTCCTTGTTGACACAAGTTTTCTATATCTCTATCTTTTTTTTTTCTGTGTCACATTTGAAAACCATAATCATGTCTCCTCTCTGTCATCTTTTTTCCAGTTTATGTGTGTGTGTGTTCTATACAGTATCAATCTTTTCTTTTTCCTTGTCACATTTGTACACCATTATCATATCAATCTCCTCTCAGTCATCTTTATTCCAGTTCAGGTGTGTGTGTTCTGTATTTATCTTTTCTTTTTCTGTGATACATTTGTAAACCATAATCAGATCTCTCCTTGGTCTTCCTTACAGTTTATAATAGGTAACTTTAGTTTCTCTAGTCTTTCTTCATAGTGTAGTTATCATTTGTTATTCTATCATTTTACCTTGTGTCTGTGAATCATATTTTCTGTGGTTTTTCTTCTTGTATGACATCTATAATTTCAGTTAATTTAGATACAATAACATCAACATTTGAGTATTTCATTTATATTTTTTAATTTCTATATATCTTTCCTTGTTGACATTTCTTTTTGTTCTCCACCATTTTTTTTTATTACCTGCATTCCCACTACCTGGTAGAAAAAATGTCCCTCCTCTTCAGTCTTTTCATTGTTTTTCTTTTTTGCTTCTTCCACTTTTTCTTTGAGTATTTCTCTGTCTTCCTTGGTTAGGTATCTGACTCCCTGTGTATTGTTCCATTCTTTAGAGTCCTTCAAATTCCTGGTATTTCTCAATACAGTTTCTACTATGTTACTATTTTGTAAAATTGTCTTTAGTCGTTGCATTTCATCTTTTTCATATTTTCCCATTCTGTGGAATTCTTCTGTCTTTACTTCTTCTGCCTGCCCAGGGGGGCTGACTTTATTCTCTGTGAATATTAGTCATCCTCCACAGGGCTAGAATAAATTGTTGTAGGATCTGGTCACTTTCTAGTGGATTTGACGAGATCTGCCCACATGGATTAAAAACCAACGTGAGGTGTACTGCAACGGAGGCTCTTTTTTTTTCTTTTCTTTTTTTCCACTGCTGTGTGGACCGCCAGCACAAAGGGGGTGCATTTCCCTTTGCATACAGCAGTCTAAACTCCCTCCCCCTTATGGTCCCTTCAGGGCTGGTCTCATGGAAGGTGCGGCCCCACTTGTAGCTCTTGTGGTAACGTGGACTTGGGCCCACAGCACTGGCTGTGGGAACAAAGACCTTCCCCCCAATCTCCCTGGTGGTCGGAGGCCCCCAGACTCCCTGGTCCAGTAAGCTCTGGTTCCATTTCCCTGGGATGTGCTTTGGTTGCCCAGGCATATAGGGCCAGCCCCTCCTTTATTTTAATTTGTTTTTGCACTGCGACCAGAGTGTACCAGGGGTCTGTGGGGCAGGAGGCCATTCTGCCCCAGGAGAACATCAACAACAACTTCTTCTGCCTCTCTTTCCATTATGGTTTACATTATGTCTGTGATTTTGTTCATTTCTTCTTAATCCCTAGTTATTTAATTCCTCATTTTATCTTTATTCCATATGTTATTATTGATTTATTCATGTCAATTGTATCACTGACGAATTTTGCATTTTTTTTTTTTACAGCATATTATGTCTTTTAATTCTTTCTTTATGTCCATTTTCCCTTTATCTTGAATCATGATTTTTTTTATCTCTTCTTTTTCCTTTAGAATCTGTGTGTGTGTGTTCCCAGGCTTGTGTTATTGTTAATTACCATAGTTAGTGTGTGTGTGTGTGTGTGTGTGTGTGTTATACATTGCCATACATACAGTACTAATTAGGTGAATTACTAAGCCTGTGTTAAAAGAATAGTTAGTGTGTGTGTGTTTGTGCCATACATACTAATTAAGTGAATTACTGAGCCTGTGTTAAAATAATAGTTAGTGTGTGTGTGTTTGTTATACATTGCCATACATACTAATTAATTGATTTACTGAGCCTGTGTTAAAAGGATTTACTGTATGTGATAAATATATTCATCTTATATCGAGGCCGACTGTACAGTGTTGGTGGTAAATCTGGAGCAACTGATTCCTCCAAACTATTCCTAGCAAACAAAAACCGACCACCTTTACTTTTGTTATTCTGGTCCTGTTTTGTGGCATACTTTGGAGGAAACGAGGCACTACATTGTATCAAAGGTATACTATCCACTTAAGGACCCACGTGATGTAGTAAGACAATTGGAGGTTAGTGAGTCCCTCAAGCATTGTCACGAAACACTACCTACACCAAAGGAGCTTGTTTTGTGGTATAGACAGGAGGAATCAGAAGCCACCAGGTCTCATACACGATCACAAGGTCACTTAAAGGGAGATTATCTTGTTGGTAAATTGGAAGGTCTCGGATTCCTCCAAACCATGCCACAAAACAGAATATCCTCTGTTAGATCCATTGAGGGCCTCTGTTTTCTGGTATAGTTAGGAGGTATCAGTAGCCTTCCAATTTACCAACAAGACAGCCTCCTTAATGGGATAGTGGGAATACTTCTGGTACATTGGAGCACCTTGATTCCTTCAAAGTATGCCAGGAAACAGAAGGACCAAATTAACTTCAATAATAGTGGCCTGTTGTTGCTTTGAATTGTTTGTAGGAATCAGTTGCTCCAGATTTACCTCCAATATTGTACTATCCCCTTAGCCTAAACTAACACTAGATGATGTTATAATTAATGGGAAACTCTCTTGTTGGCAAATTGGAAGGCTACTGATTCCTCCCAACTATCCCAGAACACAGACACCCTCAATGGTACTAATAGGGGATCTGTTTTGTGGCATAGTTAGGAGGAATCGGAGAGCTACCAATTCACTAGCAAAATAATCTCCCCTTATACTACCACCTAGATAATATTTATATTCAAACTAAAGCAAGAGAATATTATATTCAAACTGAAGCTAAATCATATTATATTGTACTTAAACTAACACTATTAAATATTAAAGTTAAACAAACACTATTAAATATTATACATAAACAAACACTATTTAATATTATACATAAACTAACACTATTTAATATTATACTTCAACTAACACTATTTAATATTATACTTAAACTAACACTGTTTAATATTATACTTCAACTAACACTATTTAATATTATACTTCAACTAACACTATTTAATATTATACATAAACTAACACTATTTAATATTATACTTAAACTAACACTATTTAATATTGTACTTAAACTAACACTATTATTACATTATACTTTTAACACCTAGGGTAATATTCGTTTAATAACACCTAAGAAATAATAATAATAATGATTTTTAACCAAGTACTATTTAATATATTAGTGTTCTGGACTTGTAACCTGTAGGTCGGGAGATTGATTCCTCTCAGGTGTGGGCCTGAGAATATTTACTCTTCGATTTGAGTTTGAGGCACTAACTACTGTCGTAAAACACCCTCGCTGGTACCAGAACAGCTGCAGTATTTGGGAATTACCCTCACTTCCCTCCCTCTGTGGCTGGGCACCAGTTCGAAAGTCGTGACGTGTGTGTGTATGTGTGAGTAGCAGTTGACCTGGACCACGGTAATGGACTTGTTGAAGCCTATGTCCAGTGTCGGAACAAAAAAAAAAAAAAAAAAAAAAAAATAGGGTAATGATATTCTTTTAATAACACCTAGGTAATATTATACTGAAACTAACACTATTAAATATTCTCCTTTAAACAGCTAGGGTACTATTCTTTTAATAACACCTAAATAATGTTACAATTAAAATAATACAAGGAAATATTATTTTGAAACTAATACTATTAAATATTCTCCTTTAAACACCTAAGGTAATAATATTCTTTTATTAACACCCACATAATAATAATAATACTTAAGGCGATGTGTCCTCATAAATATGCCAGGAAACAGGACCAGATTAACAAAAATAATGGTGTCCTGTTGCTTGGAATACTTTGGAGGAATCATTTGCTCCGGATTTACCAACACTGTCTCCTCCCCTTAAGGGCCTTGTGATGATATATGTAAATTGGAGACTTGTGCCATGAAACAAAGGGACCTATTCAAGAACATCTGTGGTGCATATTATGATGGTGTGGTGCTGGTACGATGGCTCAATTGTTTGTCTATGGAGCTGTCGTATCGGTATTATGCCATCGTATGTACCACAAATGTTCTTGAATATGGCCCAAACTCCTTCAGTATAAGTGTTTTTTTGTGGCAATATTTGAAGGACACATTTACCTCCTTTAGGGAGTATTCAAGAACATTTGTGGTACCAACACTATAGTCAATACCACTAATGTTCATGCATACCAACCCCAGGATGCTTGGGAACATGACATGACCTGACCTGACCTTATCATGTTAGGTCAAGGAATGCAGAGAGAGGGAGAGAGAATACGAAGGAGAGAAGCGGGAGAGAGAGAATAATATGGATAAATAGAGAGAGAGAATATGAAGGAAATGGGATGGAGAGAAAATAATATGGATAAATAGAGAGACTAATATGGATAAGGAGAGAGAGAATAAGTAACAGGAAAAAATACAAAGCTGTCTTTATGGCAACATTTAATTAAATATTCTTTCATATGACACTAAACATTTATAAACAACTTGACAACCAATTATGTTATATAATCATATATATTAATTATAAAATTTGTATTTATTTAAACATTAATTGCACTGTATAAAACATTTCTAAAAAATTATAAAATACATAAATACATTTTTTGTAAACATTGTTTTCTGCAAATTTTAATAACTTTTTGTAAATCTTTCCAAAATTAGTAATATTTTTTGTTAATATTTTCTACAATATTTAATATTTTTTTGTAAAAAGTGTCTAAAATATATAGGTTAATTTTGTAAATTTCTAATGTAAATTATTTCTGTAAATTTATAACAAATAGTGATTGTAAACATATCCACTCTGAACATTTTTCCTACAATTAATTTCTGTAAATATATATTAAGTTTTTAAATATTTTTGCTACATTTAAACTATTGTAAAATTTTTTGCTACATTTAAATATTTTTAAAAACATTTTTGATATATAGAGAAATTTTTATAAGCATTTCTACAATATATAATAATTCTTTGGTACATTGAAAACATAAAAATTTCACTATATACTCAAAATTTTTTCTGTAAATTTAAAACATTAGGTATATACCGGGTATTTAAAAAAATGGTAAACATTTGCATTAGGAATTTCTGTAAACATTCCAGTATATTTAAATATATTCTTGTGCATTTAATCATTCCAGTAAATTACTTGTTTTTAAACCAGTTTCATAATCATTTTTGCTACATTTAAACATTTCCTGTAAACATTTTGCTACATTATAACATTTCTTGCTACATTTAAATATTTCTAAAGGAAGATACCACAGCTTGGTGTGTGTGTATAATTAATCATTTAATATATATATATATATATACAGGGTGCCTCGCGAGTTGTAGCGGAGCCGAAGGGAGATGAAAGATTATTCAATTTTAAGCACAAAATACTCTATAAATATATATTCTTAAATAGCTTTTTTAGAGGTAAATTCAACGAATGTGTTAGTGAGAAGCGTGCGGTGGTGGGTACAGTATGCTACTCCCTCCCAGTGTTGCAGTCAAGTGATCCTTTTTTTTATTTTTTTATTTACATATTCTGGTTTTGAAGCAAGTTGTTCTATCAATAAACGTCCTTTAGTTGATTGTTCTACAAAAATTTGGTGCATTAAAGTGGAGTAGGCTTAATATTGGAGAAAATCTAATATAGCAATAAATCTACAGTAATGTGGCAATGATGGCATACCTACGACCAGTGTGTGAGGTGCCTCAGCCCTCAGTTCCCGCCATACCATACACACCACCGCTTTTCGCTAACACATCCGCTGTATTTACTCCTAAACCAGCTCTTAAAAAAAATATATATTTATTGATTTTTTTGGCTTATAATTACATAATCTTTCATCTGCCTTCAGCTCCTCTACAACTCATGAGACACCCTGTATATATTGTATGTATGTATAATGTATATATATATTATTAATTCCTGAGTGTTTATGAATGGACGGATAATTAGAGAGTGTGTATAGTACTATATATGTATATATGTATTTATATATGTATGTATGTTTGTATGTTGTTGAACACACATAGCCGCCACTCACCGCCAAGGCTTCAGTTTAGCCGCCACTGATCTATTGGTGTGGCGGCTTGAAGTGGCAGCTGGTGGTGGTTGGCTATGGCAGCTAGTGGCAGCTTCTGTCTGGCTATGGCTGCTAGTGGTCGCTGTTGGTGGCTGGTTCGGACCATTAGCCGCCATCCACCACTCAGCCGCCGCTGCCATGGTCAGCGGTGGCAGTGTGGCGGCTTCTAGACTACTCTTTAAAATGGCGGCTTCCTGCAGAGTAATAGGAGCATTAGTGGAGGCTGGAGTGGCGGCTGTAACCAAGGGGCTGCCAATTTTATCCCTTGCTAGAGATAAGCCACCACTGAGTACAAACACATTACCATATCCCCTGAACTGCAGTCCAGCCGCCACAGCCGCTGCTACTTCCTCTGCCTGGTCATAGAGAACTATAATGGCGGCTGGGTGATTCCTGGCCGCCACGAGCTGCCGGTGCTCCCCCGCCACAGCCCGGGACAGAGTGGCGGCTGGGTAGGATACCGCCCCTGCCAACCGCCTCTCATGGTAAGCCGCCGCAGGGCGAACATCAACCAGTAAATATGATCCAATGCCCGACACTTTGTCTAGCTGTGTGTTTAATAAATACATATATACTGTACTAATTAATATATACAGTAAAAATAAATTATATATATAAATAGATGGATGAAATATTAATACAGTAAATGTTAGATAGATATAGATGAATAAACTAGATAAATAAACATACATACACATGATAGATTAACAGATAAAACAAACATACAGGTACAGTCATACATAGATAAAATGGTATTATTTAAGCTCTTGTACATCATCACTAACATCAATTCTTTTCTGTCAAAATACATTTCTTAATACATGTACTTCATTTCCTCATAGGTTATTTCCATCGCAAATGCATAGCTTTCGTAATACAACTACCCTTAATTGATTCAATTTTCCTTAATCTGCAGTGTGTACAGTGGCCATATTGGTGCAAACAGCCAATCAGCCTGCTTGATTAATTTCAATGGCCAATCAGTGTGCTTGATTAATTACAATGTCTTCCCTTTGTACCCAGTGTTTTTCTGTATTCTTCAGTACGGTGCTGTTTTGAGAATAACAAAGCCAGTTTAGACCTTTAATGTGTCCACGGAGTATAACCGACATCAGTGAACTGCCCCACGTGTAATAAGGCCTGTATTTACCGCCACTCTCGAATAAAAAGGTATGTATGTATAGTATGGTAAATTCAAGATGGCCACCGAGTGTTTACATCATCCCAGTAGACTGCTAAGGTTAGCTCCCAGTAGTCTGCCATGGTTGGGTCCCGGTAGTTTGCCACGGTCCTGATTTGGTTAGGTTAGGTCAGGTGAGGTCTACTTAATTCTATTTGATGCGTTGTAGTGTTTTTCATATGAATCTGTAGTTATCTGGAGAAAATGAGTAATTTCAGAGATTGGGTGGGGGAGGGGGATAATATCTCTAAAAACAATCATTTGCGACGGATGTGAACAACAGATTCGTTAAAAACACACTATAACACATTGCATTCTGAAAATCTCAAGTCGAAAAGACATTATGGACAAGCGCTCGATTATTACCGATAAAACGTACATGCATACATACACATAGATAGATAAACAGATAAAACATATATACATACGATACAGATAAAACATATATACATACGATACAGATAAAACATACATACACATAGATAGACAGATAAAACATACATACATATACTTACTTACCTTCATATTATCCATCCCTTGAATAACTTGCTGTAATTCATTTCTGTATTTTAAAGGTATCTCTCTCTTTCCCTCCTCCTCTATCTCTTCTCTCTCTTCCTCCTCCCTCTCTTCTCTCTCTATCGCTCTATCTTCTGCATCTGCTATCATAAGTTCAATTAAATCAGAGAGAGAGATTCTCTTAAATATTTCATCATTCCGAACCTGAAAATAGATTGATAGAAAAATAGATAAACACTGATAAATAGATGAATACATAGATAAACAGAGTATATTTTGGCATGCATTTACTATACCATGTGTGTGTGCGTGTGTTCTCGCCTTATAATATTTTCTTATCTCTTTCTTCTGTGTGTATGAGTGTGTTTGTGTGTCTCACTTTATAATAATTTACCATGTGTGTGTGTGTGTTCTCGCCTTATAATATTTTCTTATCTCTTTCTATCCTGTTCTTCTGTGTGTATGAGTGTGTGTGTCTCACTTTATAATATTTCCCTCTCTGTCTCTTTCTTCCTGTGTGTGTGTGTGTGTGTGTGTGTGTCTCACCTTATAATATTTCCTTATTTCTCTTTCCATTTCTTTCTTCCTCTGTGTGTTAAAGCCACTGTTGGTTCTGGCACACACACCATCGTATTTTGGTGAACGTTTAATTCTGTGTTGGAGAATTTGACGATCACTGATGGTAAACTTGTGTAGTGATGAACTCTTGGTGGTGGGATACATTGATCACTCTCTGGGGATTAATATTAGCCATTAATAGAGTGGTAATGGATTTTTGTTGTTGTTGGGATGTATTGATGGTGGGTCTTATGGAGATTAATATTAGGTTAGGTTAGGGATTAATATTAGGGATTATATACATACTGTATATATATAAATTTACACAAGTGATATACAGTATATGTGAAACTTTTGGTATAAATTTTAAACACCTTCTTGTATCAAATATTTAATAAAAAAAAAACAAATTATAATGTGTTATGTTTTAACCCCACCCCCACAATCCAGCCTCTTGGTGGTGGTGGGGCATATAAAAAATGGTCGATATACACTGTACTACTTAATTATATTTTAACATGAAAAATAGGAAAAAAATGAGAAATATCCAAAGAATTTAGGGAGAAGAAAAAAAAAGATTGTGAGAGAGAGAAGTTAGGTTAAGGTTTGTGCGAGAGAGAGAGATTAGGGTAAGGTTTGTGTGTGTGAGAGAGAAATATTAGGTTTGTTATAAGAGCGAGAGAGAAAATGTTAGGTTTGTGAGAGAGGAGTGAGATATGTTAGGTTTGTGTGTGAGAGAGAGAAAGATATGAAGTATAATTAAATAAATATATGTTTCCCTTGTTTTTTTTTTTACAAGATTTTATTTGTGCGGCCCCACTGAAGTGACATACAGCGCTCTACAGGGCCTAAAGGGAGAAGTACATTGTTGGTAAATCTAGAGCAACTGATTCCTCCAAACAATTCCAAGCAACAAAACTCTATTATTTTTGTTCATCAGGTCCTGTTTCCTAGCATACTTTGGAGGAATCGGAGCACTCTAACATACCAAAAAGCGATTCCCCCCCTTAACACCACACATAAAAACACAAAAATTAATTATCTCTGTGTGACAAAATTTAAAATGAATAAAAAGCAATAATTCTATCAATGAAAATAGATATATAAACAGGCATATCTACTGTCTAGTCCACCCATCACCCTTTATACAATGTTGGAGCACAATAAACAAATAAAACATACATACATACATACACATATAGATAAACAGATGAAACATACATACACATATATAGATAAACAGATAAAACATACATACAATACATAGACAGTAAAACATACATACATAATTACAAATGTATTATTACAAAATTACATCTTGGGGTCGTATGCAAGAACATCCGTACGTGGTGTTGACGGTGGCGTGGTACCGGTGCAACGGATCTATTGTTTTTCTATGGAGTCGTTGTACCGGTACCATGCCATCGTATGCAGAATGAATTATTAAATCCCGGGAATCATTTCTGAATTGCACATGTGCGAGACATTTAATTTAATTTTCACTGTGATATACGTTCTTATGGTCAAATTTCTATATGTTTGATATAGGTCTTACCTTGTGCAACTCCCAGTGGTCTGTTAAGGTTAGGTCCCAGTAGTCTGCTATGGTTAAGTCCCAATAGTCTGCTAAGGTTAGGTCCCGGTAGTCTGTCACGGTCCAGATTAGGTTAGGTCAGGTCAGGTCTACTTAATTCTAAAACAAACTAATACTATTTGTGCTCGCCAAAAATTGGAAGACCTGAGCCAACTTTTGCCAAAAGCTGGGTGATGGGGTATAGCCAAAACAGGATATTTGCACAATAAATGGATGTTAAAATACAACAAATCACAGGAAATATTGTGTTCTGTCTGAAAATCTCAAACATGGTGTAACTTGGAATATTTACCAAATCCTGTATATAACACTACAGTATACTCACCTTCCTGTGGCTATATAAAGTCTGGAGTATACCACACGCTTAAAATATACTCAGAAAATAATATGCTCTCTCCTTGAATATACTCAGAATATAATATGCTATCTCCCTCTCTCTCTCTTAGAATATACTCAGAAAATATGCTCTTTCTTAGAATATACTCAGAAAATATGCTCTCTCTCTCGTATGGCATTTAACTAAAGGTTAAATCAATCTTCAGAACCAAATTGGATGTTTTAGGTTGCTCCAAACTATGCCAGGCAACACACAAAACCCCATTTATAATAGTAAAAGAAATCTGTTGTGTGGTATGTTTTGGAGGACACAATGTTCAAGGGGGATGTTGATGTTGACATTTGGGCCGGGGATTTTATTGTACAGGATAATATTGACAGTTGACACGGGGACAATTTTTTTTCTACAGATGTGAATGGGCTTTTACCAGTTTGATGAGTGGCAACTCATATAGGTGGAGAACTGAGAAAGTGACCTCTAGGCTCTAGCTGTTTCCTTGTTTAAGTCAGGTAGGAGCATGGAGGTATAATATATTATACCTCCATGGGTAGGAGTTGTTCTTGGAGTTACAGTATTCTAGTCCGGCAGGTATGTGGGAAAATTGTGCTATTGGTGATACAAGCATGAAATTTGGTACACTGATAGAGCATTCTACTAGGAAGATATTTGGATATAGGGACATTCAGAATTTTTCCTAGGACCAAAATGGTTTAAAAATGGCCGTTTTCGGGTAGTACGCGACACAGGATCCATGTCAGTAATTTAAATATAACTAGATTTATTGTTGAAGAAGCACACCAATGATGTTTTTTCACTTAAACAGGTTGTAGGATGGTAATTAAATGTAAAAAAAATTCCCATAACAGTTATTTGGTCCTTATTCTTTAAAAAAAAAAAAAAAACTTTTTGAGCTTTTTTTAAACAAACTTAGGAAACGCCTTGGAAATGAACGGGAAATGTTACTTTAACACCCTGGAAGTGCTTCTATTTAACCTTTACATAGAATATAGTGCACAGAAAAGTCTTAGATCCAAGTGAAATAGTCTTCCACATGATTGTGTACATGTTATAGGTGTCTAATCCCTCCAGTAAACTATCGTGTGCACTCCCCTATGCAGTGGCACAGATCTGTGCACTGGAGTGCGGCCTTAACACACTTGCACTGTCCTCTGCAACCCATCTTGCATCCACATGTAATCAATTGCCGGCATGCCTCAGTTGCCTCCGGGAGGGTTGTCCAATGTATCCCCCAACCCCATTCACTTGGCGATGGGAGCTCTGCTGGTGTGCAATCATCATCTGGCCCCAACAGAAGCCGGCTTGGTAGGCAGCTCTCTTGATGTGTTGTCTGAGGGCTTCTCGAGTTGGTGGCATGGCCTCTATTGATCTGCCACTCTGGGTGAAGAAATGGTTGCGAGCCTCGTTGACATATTCCTGGCTGCTGGTTCGATCGTAGAGCAGGACAACAAAACGTTTTAGTGCAGTGGTTCTCAACTGGTGGTCCATGGTGACCTTTTGGGTGGTCCACAGGACGTCCACTATATTTGGTAATAAACTGGAAATAAGTGCATAAAATTTATTGAATATTCAGTACGAAAATTTTTATCATGATAATTATTACGGTAACTGGCCATTCATTTTCATATATTATTCCTATTTAAGAAATATATTGGCAATTAATCTTCAAGTTGAAACTGCTAAGTAGCATTTCGAGTCACTAAGTTTCTAAATTTATTCAAAATTTTAAAAGGAATGTCCAAGATTCACGCAGCTATTCCTGGCCTTAGCCTAGCCTATTATAATACATACTTTACCAGTCGATGTGACGAGCCTTCCTGTTCGATTCCTGTCAGCTGCCGTGCGGCTATATGTAACACTGTTGTAGTGCAGTAGCCACCGAACTGATCAGTTGATTAGTTGTGTTATTCGTCCTGCGCTGTTTTATAGGTGTGGTGTACTTTGATTTTGTTTTCAACTGTAAATTGTAGTTATCTAAAATTAAGCAGGGAGTAAGAGTAGAACGGAGTGAAATATTTCTGGTCAGTTGTTATGCTGTGTGCTGTGTTATGCTGGTTCTGTCTGTTAACGACAGTATGTTTTCATCGCTGTTAGTTTCTCTGTCTGTTTGTTTATTTGGCTGTCTGTCTGTTAACTTGGTAACACAAAAACAAGAGGACAGATTTTGTTGAAACTTTTAGGAAAGGTTGAAACTGGGCCGATATTGATGAAATTTATAGGGGTCACATAGACTCATAGAGGGCTAGGACCAACCGTACAGATTTTGGAAAATATCGGAGAGAGCGTATTTCCGCCAAGTGGAATGGTCCACGATATTCTTTTAATTGGGCTGGTGGTCCATGGCCTGAAATGAGTTGAGAACCACTGCTCTAGTGGGTCCATGTATAAAAAAAGTCATCTACAGTTGAAATGGTTGGCGTGGTAGCCAATGCGCAGAAAGCTGTGGTGACCTCATCAGTGACCTCATCACAGGCTTTCCATGTTTGCCATACTGTTTTCTTCCCCCTCCCACTGAAGCATGACACGGTGTCATACCCAGTGAAGGCGTGGAAGAATGGCAACCCTCGGCACTTGTCCGGTCCCAGTGCCACAGCCATCTCGTGAGCTGCCAAGTACCTGAAGTTCTTTCCTGTGGCAAAAGCAACCCAGAGTTCATCGATGTCCAGACGTCCAGCTGCTGCCACTGCAAGGATCACAACATCTGTGTCCATTGTGCGGATTGACACCTTGGTATAGCCCTGCCTCACTGCATCTTGGATATGGAGTAGTATTCTCGTATCCGCCTCCTCATGGCTACACGGGGCGAGACCAGCAACATCTCGGGGCTGTGTACAAAGCACTTCTTTGTGGTTTGTGCTGATGATTTGCTTCTCTGTCTCCGTGGTTGCTATCCTCGTTGCTAGGAAGGCAAACAGCTCCACCTTGTTCTTGTCTATGCGGAGGAAGGCCTGCCAGTTTCCAGGGATGGAACTAGATGGCTCAACTCGTCTCCTGGTGCCTTTACCCCTCTTCTTCCTGGTGTCTGTTTTCAAACTGTCTGGGAAGTATTCATCCCAGACAATATCCATCCTGCTCGTATGCTGTAGCTGAGATGTGATACACGGCAAGAATACTAGTGATGCATACCCAGAGAAGGTCTTCGCATTACCAGGTGCCAGCATGTTGACGATAGCTGCTCCATCCAGGATCATGACTTCAACAGGAGGACTAGCAGCATCAGTCTCCCGTGGAGTGATCAGATCTTCTAAGCACACAACCAGATCAGACTTTGTTCCAAGTCTGATTTTGCCCATTATACAAAGGAATACAAAGGACATTCAAACAGCAACAGACCTACTGGTCCTTACGAGGCTGCTTGATTTTGCTATTCTATCTAACCTACAAGAGTGAGGGAAAGTATAGCAAAGAAGAAGGCTCCTCCCCACCCACCACTCCCTCCAGGAAATGAAAAGATACCATGTAGTATGGAAAAACTAACATGGAATTTATATAGGACAGCAGGAAGGTTCTTACACTATCGTAACGCCAAACCGGAAAAGCCAACATTTCACAACACGTGACGTCATCGGCTGTGACGTCATTGCCTTTCAAAAGTTGCCAGTGTTTTCACGCCATTTTATGAAATCTTTTCCTTGACTATATAATTTATGTATTGTAATTATTGCACAAATTATTGTAGTCTTTCCTAGGTCTTCCATTCATTATTATGATCATTATTTTTTATAAAATTTTAAAATTTGTCAATTAACATGTATTTCACTGCCTGTCGTGTACAGATTTACTAACATTACACTGATTTCCACCTTCCTTTATAGTGTGGGTGTGTCCTTTCCATCTTTGCACCTCCTCGATCTTCCTTCCCATCATTCAAGGTGTTTTTCTTCATCTTCTATTCTCTCCTCGTGGTTGGTTCACATTCATTGGCATGTAGGCTATAATATTATATTAATCATTACTCCGGTCTGGCTCGCATTATTTCCAACTGTATTCATACTGGCTGTACCCATACAACTAACCATAGGATATCCTTAAAAATATAGTCTCATTACCTGTCCCAGGCCCAAAGGTGGCAGTATAGTACGATACGAAAAAAATATATAGTAATTCCGCACTCTTAAAAATATCGTACCGTAATTTCGTACCAAACTCATGCAAAACATGGACCTTGCATGCAAAGAACCGTACCGTACCGTACTGGTACGATAAAATAAGATTTCTCACCGAAATTTCGTACCACTGCCATAATTAATCGATTATATGAATTCCTTGCAAGCCATTCCTTGTCCAGATTCAGTTCCTATAATTGCGTTTTTAGTTTTGTTATAGTGGTTATCACTGTATAGAAATATGTGTGTATGCATGTATGGAAGAGAAATATACTGAGTCTGAGAGACCGAATCATATTTTCGTCTTGAGAAATCTTGCCAATGTGTTACTTTGTGGCACTTACAGTTATTTATCAGTTACCAAGGGTAAGGGATGCAGAATATATTAGGTATACAAAATGATAATTTATGGGTAAAATAGAACTACAACATTTTTTTTTTGCCGTGCTCTCAAATTAGCTGTAGGCTGATCTAGCAGACTGGCACAGTAACTGACTGATACCAACTAACTTAAGATAACCGTAGGTAAACAGCATGGAGGTTATCTTAAGAACTTCAACACTTTCTCGTGTATGGCCTTGCAACATTTAGGGTAACTTTGTTCAGCAGCTGTCTCTCATCCTTGCTTCTGGTGGTGACACGCCAGGGGGGGGGGGGGGTTGCGAGCTCTATGTGTGTAGCTCTGTTGGAAATCCCCGATTCGGCCCCACCTAAACCGCCAGTTTCCTAGTGGTTGACTATAGCTACATTTCTGGGATGTCCATCAACCATTTCCCAACACTTCAGACATCCACCTTGATGAAAGTACACATTAAATTTATTCACCTTTTTGGTACTCAAACTCTGAAATTCCAGGCCCAGCTCATGGACTAAAGTGTTTGTGTGCCTCTCATGTCGAGATAATACCACTTTCGTGTGCCATCAGGAATGAACGTATATTTATGTACTCTAAATCTGCTCTAAACTGCAATTAGTTTCATGAAAACCTATTTTGTGCTGGTGGCTCTGTTTTACAGCCTCTTGCACTAGATACGAAGACTGTCTTGGTTTCAGCGGCTGTACGCCAAGCCCAAGCTCGTCTTCGTATCCCTTTGGCCGACGGCCCGACAGAAACTACCGCAGTACCGCGCACCAAATCTTGGTTTCACCCAAGCAATCTTCGTATCCGATGACCGACAAAATTTTTTAAAATTAATGTATATTATAGACGTCTCTGGCAAGCGGGAAGACTACTCTGGTGCTTGGGATCTACTTCCTGAGTCTTGTATAGGCTACACCTTCCGGTAGTAACGACCTCCTGACGTTACAGCATCATCGGCAAACATATTAATTATTATAGCTAGTATAGCGACTGGCGAGGCTAGGAAATTCCTATCTGCAGTGTTGGTAGTTTTGTGGGCCGGGAGTAAAATACTGATAAAATGGCTACAATCATTTGCCATATTAGAAGGACTTGTCAGCGCCAGGCGGTGTTATGAGCGCCGGGCAGTAATTTTAAGGGTTTTGTTTTGGCGCCCCTTCGGACCCAAGCCACTCATCATTTCAAATCATTCAGCTGCAAGGAAATGAGGGACAGTTAAAGGGAGGAAGAATATAAAGTAATAGAGAGGAGAGACAGCGAGCATAGGAAAAGAGTGGGGATAAAGGATATAGAAAGGAGGAACAGCAAGCAAACACGAATAGGAGAGAGTTGAAAAAAAGTTGAAAGGGAGGGAGAAGATGATTAAATGTATTTAAAATATTATTAAACCCCTAAGGCCTAAAGTGTACGATATTACACTCACTGGCAACTGCGTGATATGACAACACTGCCTACAGTTGCCAGATATTTGTTAGCAGGGCTCTCATATTTGAAGAAATTCCTTCAGATTGGCGTAATTTTACCTCATTTAAGGCAATTCTGAGGTAATTGTTATATTCTGAAATACAATCTTCCAGATTATAAATTGTACCATTTTCAAACTTGTCACTGGTGTTTACTATAACATCTCTTAGACAATACTCACAAATATATGATTATAGACACATCTATAAGGAAAAAATGACGAATAAACCCTTAATATTTCTGAAGTCATTGAAATATGACGAAATCTAAGGTATTTTTTTCTAATAATCTAAGGTAATTTCCAAAATCCATTCTGAGAACCCTGCTTGTTACTCAAGCAGTCATTACCACAGCCTTCTCAGCCTACAGGCGCACGCTTGTGACATTTCACAGCTGTAGCATTCACAGTCTGTCTTTGAATCTTGGGAGGAGAGGATCAGTGTGAGCCGAGGTGTGTCAAAACTCCATATACTTCCATTTTTATACGTACCGGTAAGTACAGTAACCCCGTTTTACACAGTCTCAGTAAATGATATGGTAATGAAATGGAGTGGTGGTATTTGCAAGTATTTATTTATTTATTCATTATATATCCAAGGTCTACACATATAAGTACAGTAATTCCTCGTTTTGCACTGTTGTAATGGATGTGTATTATGCTGTTTGTAATGCATGTGTGTACAGAAAAACCTTATTGTCCACTGTTGCTATGGGTCGTGTATGGTGAAAAGCATGCAAGCACGAAGGAAAGGAAGGGAGAAAGTGATACAGAGAGGGACAGCAAGCAAATACGAAAGACAGAAGGAATTAAAGGAGGGGAGAAGTTGATGAAGAGAGGAGGGACAGCAAAGAAGTGGAAAAGAGAGAAAGAAAATCAGAAAGAGGAAATGGGAGAAAGGTGGTGATACGGGAGTCAGACCGGAAGCACGAGACAGACCCCAGACAAAGTTGAATGCGTGTGTGTGCATGTGTTTTGTATCGATTCACTAAATTGATTTTTCCGGCTGTCCCTCCCATTTCCTTTTCGTTTTGCTTGCTGTTCCTCCTCTTTGTCACTTTCCCTCATCTATTTGCTTGCTGTTCCACCTCTCTCCCTTTCCTTCTCTTTCCTTGCTCTCCCACCTCTCCCTTTCCTTCGTATTTTCTTGCTCTCCCATGCACCTCTCAATTTCCTTTGTTTGCTTGCTATCCCACCTCTCAATTTCCTTTGTTTGCTTGCTATCCCACCTCTCAATTTCCTTTGTTTGCTTGCTATCCCACCTCTCAATTTCCTTTGTTTGCTTGCTATCCCACCTCTCCCTTTCCTAAATGTTTGCTTGCTGTAATGTACCAAAAGTATATTACCTCTCTAGTTTGAAGGCAACTGCCAGCAGGCTGATTCCTCCAAACTATTCCTACAGGCAACCACTGTTATTTTTGTTCATCTAGTCCTGTTGTTTCAGTAGGCTATATATAAGGCCCCGTATATAAGATTATTACATTTATCCTTTTGACACAGGCTTAATAAGTCGCTTATAATTAGTGAATAACCTGAATATGGTAATGAATAACACAAGCCTGGGAAAATTTTCACTTAGTGGTCTTCAAAGAGTGTAAAATAAAGTAGGGATACAAGTATTTATTATTCATTGTATATCCAGGGTGTACATTATTGCACCATTTTACATTTTACTACGCAGTGAGTGAGTGAAGCTGAGCTGGCTTGGGTGTATGTATGTATGTATGTATGTATATGTTTAACCTTGAAAGGCAGGCCGGACACAACCCAAGCATTTATAACTGTAGCAGTGTTACCAACTCGTGCTAGATGGCAGTATTGGCAGACCTACCGAGAATTCGGTAGATCTACTGATTATTTTATGAATCTACCGATATACCGAACGATTTCAAGAATTGGGTCAAATCTACTGGTTTTCGATCAGACCTACCGAGAAATCTACCGAGATTGAGTTTTATGAGAGGTTTCCACCGAATTTCAGTCACGGAGAGAGAGATGGTGGGGGGGTGTTAACATGTCCTGTTCCCGGTTGGCGGTTGTTCATGTGAGGATTGCTTCGTGGACGTCCGTGCTCACTGCTCTACAGTTCCTTATACACTTGAAGGCATATCTGTGGTAATATTACTTGTTGGCAGGTTTCTGGGCTGTATCTTTCTGAAACACCTACACCCACGCACCTGCAAGTCTCTAAAGAATATATATATGCAGGGTTATTCAAAACTATAGTGACAAAATTACAGGGTGAAGTCCTGACAAGATATTAAGCATATTTCCATATGTATTTTTCACAAAATTAAAAGGTTAATTACAGACATGAAAGCCAAATCCATTACCGTGGGCGAACGATCGAACACTTGAACATAAACCCCAAACCCCCACTCCCCCCCCCCACACACACACACACATCACCCCCTGTTCTCTCGGGTAGACGAGAGAAGTAATTACAACGTATGAAGCAATGAACCCTTATCGATTCACTGGATTCAAACAGATCCGTAGGCTTTGAATCGATCCCAAAGCTTCGTGTTTCTTGTAAAGTCAGACAAGTTATTAGTATAAGTTAGTAATAACGTATGTGACACTGATTGAATACACTGATACTGTACACCCTGTAATACAAAATACGTAGAAACTATTACTGGATACGAATCTCTTACCCTATCTATTTATGCATCTGTAAAAGTCTATATAGTACAGATTTACGATATGTAAAACCTTTATTGAACCTTAATTGCAGCAGTGCCAACCAGCCCAATCTACAGCCTTACAATATAGGTTGCATAAAATAAATTTCCATTTCACTAATGCATTGTATCTTGATCAAGGTGTACTATAATCGTAAGTTCGTAACCAATTAAAGAAGAAATTACGGTAAATATTGAAAGAATTACCGTTATTGCGTACGGTTTTTCTACCTTTAATACCCACTTATTTAGACCATTCTAAGAATATTTTCTTCCATGGCATTTCCTCCGCAAATGCCCCATTTCCAAGATAGGGCATATTCAAATGGAACATTTTGAGATTAACCTGACCTTACCTAACCTAACCTAGACCGCATCACACTGCCGGGACCTAACCTGGGCAAACTACCGGGAAATAACCGTGGTAAAGTACAGAAAATGACCGAGACAAACTACTGGAACCTAGCCGGATCTGGCAACACTGCAATAAAACTGCAATTTCAATAAATACCGAAATGAGATGAAAGTATATATATATATTTTTTTTTTCCTTTGACATAATATGAATACATTCTTGGTGCTATATTTATCTAAATATACCCTCAGTACATCTTTAAGTATATATATATATATATATACTTGGGAGGTGTGGGAGTGAAGGCTATATTTTCACGTAAACGTATGTTTATATATTTTTCTTTATCTTTTGTAGAGGATACCAGCAAGATGTGGGAGCCAGCTAATTGTTGTGGATGTTGCACAAGGAAGGAAGGATCACTCACCGTTGGCATTCTTCATCTGGTATGCAACATTGCAATGTCTATTTCTTATGAATCTAATTAATAGACATTCTTATGAATCTAATTAATAGACATTGTTACCGTATATAAAAAATACGTACAGTCTTTTAAAAAATATTGTCAACCCTAACCTAATGCTGTTAAAAAAAAATTGATATTGAAAATTATGTGAAAAAATTGTCAAACCTAACCTAATGTTAAAATAAAAAAATATATATGGAAAATTGGTAAAAGTAGAGAAGTACCGAGTTCACTATATTGTATATTTTAGTATCATTATCCACTATTTTGGACCATTCTAAGACGCTTCATCTATGGTGTTTCTCTCGGAGATGCCCCGTTTTCGAGATATGCCCCGTTTTACAAACCTAATTTGGAAATTAGTCTGACCTGACCTAACCTAGACTACAGCAGACTACCCGGACCTAACCTGGGGAAACTATTGGGATATAACCGGTATAAACTATCCTAAAGTGACTGGGGCAAATTCCCGGGACATAGCCGGATGTGGTAACACTGCGCGGCCCTAGCCAAGAACGAAGTACTTCTCTACCAATACCAGAAAATATTGTGAAAAAATTGTCAAACCTATCCTAATATTTTGTTCTTTATTTTAATATAGAAAATGATTAATTAAAAAAGTTGTCACACCAAACTTTTATTTTTTATTGAAAATTGTTAATGTAGATAAGTACAGTAACATAATTATGTACGATAACCTAATATTTTTTATATAAATGGAAAACCCCAACTGAATCTAACCTCATAGTATTATTAATTATTTATTTATTTATTTTATTTTGCAGATAGCATCATTGCTTGCTATATTTGTGGTGATTTGGGCAGTAAGTTTTGTGTCTCAGGAACATATCAAGGAAGAAATTTGTCGTGATCATCAAGTAGTTTACTGCCTTGATATCTACAACAATGCACGTATGTATGTGTGTATATTTAGGGAGATTAAAACAAAAATATTAAAACATAGACCTATATACTGTATGTATATTCACACACATTTGATATGTATGTGTTGTATTCTGTCAATGTTAATAATACGTGCAGTGATAATGATAACTCGTATTTACAATAATTGCGATAATATTGAATACTATTGAAATAATAATTATAATGTGAGTGTTACATACTCTCCTGAGTATTATAGTAAATAATAACATTGGTGTTTTCATTTCAGTGGCTGGGGTTGCTTTCGTCATATTCCTGATCCTGACTGTACAAATGTCCTTCGCTAGTATGCTTATCCATGGAGTCAGGACGGTAAGTAATAATAATAATACACCATTTCATATATAAATCTCGACCCAATTTTTTAAGCCTTACTACAGTACCCCAACATCTGGACCAGGAAATAACCCGATATCATGTCATGATAGCCAAGACATGGGGGCATCTTTTGACATGACAAGTTCCGTTCGAGTGGTACATTTAGCGCACGATTTTAGCTGCTCGAACGGAAAATTTCAGTTTGAGCTCTTCTTTATGGTTTTAACCGATAAATAGAAAATTTGATATTTTAATGTAATTTTTACGTTAAGGTACGTCATGTTGCGTCATAAAAACCTATGCTGGTGGTGCTGATTCAGAATATATAGTTTTGGGAGTGAAACTTTTTTGGATTTATAGTAGATAACGTAATTTTTACGTCGTACCAAAACCTTCACCTGGTGATAGTGATTCAGAATATATATGGGTTTTGGATGTAGGTGTAACCATTTTCGAGTTATAAGCGGACAAACAGAGACAGTTTGCCATTTATAGTATAGATAATTATCATAGTTACAACAACAACATTTTAACCTCATTGCTGGACCATATGATGATGATATAAACAATAACATTTCTAACCTTCAGATAACAAAACCACGTAATAATAATATAATCATATTATATTTGAGTGCGTCAACTTTGTACCACAGGCATATTTAAAAAAAAAAAAAAAAATGGTGGCTATACTCCTTTTACGCTAACTTGGCCCAGTAACCACGCCCCCTTGATAGGCCTTGATAGCTGATTGGTTGATTTATAACTGTTCATGTCGCTTCCCTTACATTGACATTGAATATGTTTACATCCTTTTCCTTTCTCTAATATTGATGGAATTTAGGAACATTAAAATATAAACGATTTTTAAGCATCAGTTGCTATGCAGTTCTACAGAAAGGATGGTAAGCTGGTAAAATTCCTAAATATATATCTTCGGAAGTCGTAGCTAACATCATCACATACACGTTCGGACATAGCCTACTCAATATATCTTTGTTTTGTAGTCAATATAAACTATTGAGAAGCTGATGGAACAACAAATAGCAAACAATATCTAGTAAACTACACCATACACACTCTACTTATAGTCCAAGTCCTTATATAACTGAAAAAACTCGAAAAATAGATGGGGTATAGTGGGGAGGTTGTAATGCCAGCGGAACAGCTGTCCTGCCCAGGCGCCAGGCGGGAAAATCAAGCACAGCTCGCTCCACCTGTCGCGGATTTCCATCTGTCACACTCGATAGCAACTTAATTACAATATATTGCTTATAAATATCTAATATGTCATTTCATTACAGGAACATAATCATAACCAAAATAATAACAGATGGTGGAGCGAGCTGTGCTCTTGATGTATATACTAAATGGATATCTGTAGGACATCAAATGAACAAAAAATGGACATAAAATGAAGACTAAATGGTCATCTGTAGGACAGGTAGCCAGCTCAGAATGACAACTCAAAGCACACTTTTACACTGACATAAATTCCGTCCTCACACTCTCAGCGTGTTAGCTAAACTGGGTGGGGTTGGACCAAGAGTGGGCGGGGACTTATGGCTTGGTGGGCAGCTAAAGTTGCTATCTACCGTCAGAAAATTTAACTAGTTGGGAGACGCGCATATTTGAAAAATGCATCAACAATTGTCGACAACCGTGGTTACCCACACTTGGTGGTGTCTACAATTGTCATCACCCGCGCTTTATGGGTTAATGAACTCCTTTTTCCAGGAAAACCCTTGCCATATGGTACCACATAATAATAATAATAATAAAAGTTTTAAAACTTCTTTTCAGGATAATGCTTGCCTTATGGTACCACAGATGATATTGATGTTACTGTCTTTGATTCTGATGACACTTGGCGCTGTGGTACAATTGATCAATGCTTTCATATTTGCTGGTTTTCTGGCTGGTATTCTAAGTATTGTCTTCAACTCCCTCTCCATCTTCTTCAATACATTCCTCCTCCTGGTCCTGAGAAGCCATAGACGTGATGTAAGTATCTGTGGTGGTGCTGTTGATAACGTGATAAACGTTAAACTATGGGAATAAATGTATAGAATTAACCATAGATGTAATATAAATGGTGCTTGTGAAAAGATGATAAATAGTCAAATTAATACAGTACTGTAATAAACAAAACTGAGATTATAAACGGTTTTGTAAAATAATATATAGATAAATGTAAAAAAGGTATATATCTTTTTTTTCTCATTTTTTTTTTTTTTTTTTTTTTTTTTTTTCATATTTAGATACAGTGGACCCCACAAGTATGCGGCATTTAACTACGCGAATTTAAAAGTATGCGGTAAGCATAATTGTCGCACAGAAATTAAAAATACACGTGAAATTTCAAACTACGTGCGCGGGATGCGGAACTCGATTCGCATTTGGGAAGGTGCGGCGGCCAGTTTGTGTCGTCACAGCGTGGCCCACTTAAGCCGCGAGCGACGCTAGTTCATTCATGATTCACTCCATTCAGTCCATTATCACATTTGCGATCGTATTTTTTTTTTATTTTTATTTTTTTTATTGTGTTCCCAATCGTGCTTCCACTTGGTTTGTTAATAATGGAGCCCTTTAACCCTCCCCGCCCTGCTCTTGACCCTAAACCTTCTGTGAATGGTGTGAAACAAAAAAGGCAAGTTAAAGTGATGGACAGAGAGAAAAAAAGGAGGTTTTGGACAAGTTCGCTAAGGGTGAAAAAATAACTCCTATTGCATGTTTATAAGGGGTGACCGAATCCTCCATAAGGGCTATTAAATATAACATGATGTGTGGAGATAAAGCCTTTTCATCAGTGCCTAAATACCTGTCTGATTTCTTGACTTCTTTCTTCTTTACTGTTTATATTGTATTCTTCAATTAGTTATTTTTTTTTTTAACTGTTAATGTATTGGTCCATTTTTAATTAATTTCCATCGGGTTTGAGGTCTCATAGTAAAAAAAAAAGTCACTTTCGAGAGACATAAGAACCTATCCCAATTTTCACCATTAATCTCTAGTCCCCAAGGTCGCGCAAATCCAACTACGCGCCACCTAACCAGAACACATTACGCGCGTACTTGTAGGGTCCATTGTACAAACGAAACAGTCATTCTTTTATAAGAAGATTTTCTATAATATATATATATATGTTTGTATTTATATTTTTTATAAAATTCTTTTCCTGTATATATAACAATATATTTTATACTTGCAGTTGCTTCGTGACAGTGGATCAATGCATGCTCGCCTTACTGAAGAAGCTGAACTGCCTGCTGAAAGGATTGAATTTTCACCCAAGTATTAAGGGCATAGTATACTTGTGGTACATTGAAGTGCCTTGATTCCTCCAAAGTATACCAGAAAACAACAGCACAAGATGAACAAAAATAATGGTGGCCTGTTTGGAATAGTTTGGATGAATCGGCTACTCCAGACATAGTTAACAAATAATAATTTTGGAATCTCTCTTAAAGTACTTAGTTAAAGAAAAGAAAAAAAAAAACACAGTAAATTTTGATCTAAGATTATTATGATACTGACCTTAAGTGTGTGTGTGTTCAGGCCTATGTAGTGTCTGTGAGTGTGTGTGTGTGTGTTCAAGCCTGTATAATGTGTGTGTGTGTTCAAGCCTGTATAATGTGTGTGTGTGTGTTCAAGCCTGTATAATGTGTGTGTGTGTGTGTGTGTGTGTTCAAGCCTGTATAATTGTGTGTGTGTGTGTTCAAGCCTGTATAATGTGTGTGTGTGTGTGTGTTCAAGCCTGTATAATGTGTGTGAGTGTGTGTTCAAGCTTGTATAATGTGTGTGTGTGTGTGTTCAAGCCTGTATAGTGTGTGTATGTTCAGGCTTATTAATATACTCTTGCTTACAAACACATGCTTGCATCATATAATAATAATGATTATACATTTATATTTTATCACCTTTGTACCAAGTACTGTACAATATATAGCATTGTACTGTATTAGCCTTTTACATAGTATATACTGTATTAAAAAGGGGGTACAGTAGGCCCTGGATAAAAGATGATTAAATTTTTCACATAAATATTTTCTTTTAACAGTGTCAGTAAATTCCTTAGTTAATGTGTATGGTAATGAACAACACAAGCCTGGGAAAACATTGGGTGGTCTTCAATGAGTGTAAAATGAAGTGATGTTGGATACTAGTATTTATGATTCGTTATACATATCCAGTGTCTACAGTAATTGTATGCTTTTGGTTCATTGGAGTGCTTTGATTTCTCCAAAGTATTGTGGGAAACAAAATGAACAGAAATAATGGTTTCCCGTTTGTTGTTGCTTGGAAGAGCATGGAGGAATTAATTGCTCCAGATTTACTACCCTCTTAAGGGCCCTGTGATCGTGTATGAATATTCCTTATGACCATGCCACAAAACCAGCTCCTTTCTTATAGGTGGTGTTTTGTGGCAATATTTGAAGGACTACAACCTCCAATTTTCTGACTGTCACAGGGTCCCTTAAATTTGATTTATTTGTCTTGTATCACTTCAATTCTCCCTCCCTTTCCTCCTGTTCTATATCCTCCTTTATCAACTTCTTCCTCCTTTCCTTCTATTCCCTCATCCCTTTCCTTCTATTCCTTCTCCCTCCTTTCCTTCTCCCTCCTTTCCTTCTCCCTCCTTTCCTTCTATTCCTTCTCCCTCCTTTCCTTCCCTTTCCTCTATATCACCTTCCTGCTTTCACCCTTATATCAGTGCTTGTATGTACAACTTAAGTCATATATATACATCAATTCAATTTGGTGAAAATGCAGCTGGCTGTTCCCTCACATAACATTAATAAATTTCTTGGCTTTTTCGGTATACATAATGAAATGCGAGACATATTGTACCCAAAATATACACACACACACCACTACAGTATGTACTTGTCTGTAACTTACACACACACTATGTACTTATATGTAGCTTACAGACACACACACACTATGTACTTATATGTAGCACGCACCCACACACTAGAGAATCAGCGCATTTTCACCATGATTAAAAAACCCATTATTATTATTTATTATTATTATGATTATTATTATTATATACAGTACTTTGGTGCATTGGAGTATCTTAATTTCTCCAAAGTATGCCAGGAAACAACAGGACAAGATTAAAAAATGGTATCAGTAATAATAATGGTGGCCTGTTGTTGCTTTGAGATGTTTGGAGGAATTGGTAGCACTCTGATTAACCCAAAATAAAATATAATAATGATTTACCCTTTCATCAGGCTTCAAAAATTGTGATAAATTTTATTAACATCTAATTCAATTCAGTGCCTTAATTAATGAAGTTCTACTGATTCCTCCAAATTGTGCCAGGCAACGGATCACTTCAATGTTACTAATGGGGTGATCTGTTTCCTGACTCAGAAGGAATCAGTCGAGTCCCAGAAAATAGTTTTATTTTCTCTTCTTTTGTACTGTTGTAATAAAAATGAACAATTGGATATAATTAATGTATTTGTATCACTCATATATCTTTGAATGTGTGTCTGTGTTTATATGTAATTTACCTACGGTCTTGATCACGTGCTGGACATGTGCTCACCAACTGTTACCCTCCCGAAATGAGCTCCGAGCTCTTAGCGACCGATCTTTGGGTAAAGCTGGAACCTTTTCATACACCGGGATGGTGAGGTCACGACTCCTAGACTTGCGTCCAGTACCTATTCTCTGCTAGGTGAACAGGGGTCACAACGTTTAAGGAAACTATCCCAAATTGTCTCCACCCGACAGGGGATTCGAACCCAAGCTCTCTCAGTTGAACTGAGCGTGCTAACCACTACACCACTGGGCTGTTTGTCTGTGTGTGTGTCTGGATGTATCTGTCTTTGTGTGTGTGTTTATAAATAATCTGTCCGTGTGTGTTTGTATGTACAGTATCTGTCTTTGTGTGTGTGTCTTGTGTCTGTATGTACCTATCTTTGTGTGTCTGTATCTGTCTTTCTTACCTGTTTATTCTCACTTATTTGTATCTTTACAGAATTGAGTCACGCTGGTAATGTCCCATTTTTTTAAATCCAATTATATTTTTCTTTAAAGTTATGTATGTTTTTGGCACACACCACTTCTGGTAATGTGTTCCTTTGATCTATTATTCTATTAGGAAAGCTATATTTCTGTACGTCTTTGTGTGTATGTGTTTGGCACACACCACTTGTTCTGGTAATGTGTTTCATTAATCTATTCTATTTGGAAAGCTATATTTCTGTACATCTTTGTCTCTTCTTTTAATTAATATCTTGCTGTGACCTCTCATTGTAGGTATTCCTTGTTGACACAGGTTTTCTATATCTATCTGTGTGTGTGTTCTATATCTATCTTTTTCTTTTTCTGTGATACATTTGTAAACCATAATCATCATATCTCCTCTCTTTCGTCTTTCTTCCAGTTTAGGTAACTTTAGTTTTTCTAGTCTTCATAGTTTAATTCTCTTAAACTTGGTACCCATCTTGTTGCTGCTCTTTGTACTTTTTATAATTTGGTGATATGTTTCTTTAAATGTGGGTTCCATACTACTGCAGAATATTCCAAGGTAGGCCTTATAAAGGATGTGATTATTTTCTTGACCATTTTATTTGTGAAGGCCACTCTCAAATTTGCTAACAATGTACAGTATACATGTTTCTCACTTTTTCATTTATATGATCATCTGGAGTCAATTTCTTTCTTTCTCTGCTTCATTTAATATTTTATTTCCAAGCTTGTACTGTACTGCCAATTTGGTCTTCTCTTCACTTTTTTCCAAACTTTATAACCAGACCCTTATCTGCATTAAACTCCATCTGCCATTTTTTACTCCAGTCAACCATTTTGTCCAAGTCTTCTTGTAACTTTTTACAGCAGTCTTCATTTTTAATTGTTCTTTGTACCTTTGCATCTTCAGTAAACATATTCATATAAGTGCCAATTGTGTATGTGTGTGTCTGTGTTTGTATGTATATTTTTCCATCCTCTCTCTCTCTCTCTCTCACACACAATTATCCCCCCCCCCCCTCTCTCTCTCTCACACATACATACATACACAATTATTCTCCCTCTCTCACATACACACACATACATAAATACACAAATATTCTCTCTCTCATTCATACACACACACAATTATTTCCCCTGTCTCTCACATACAAACAATTTCTCTTCCCCTTCTCTCCCACACAAAAATACAAAATTATTTATCTACACATACAAAAAAATATTCTCTCTCTCTCTCTCTCTCTCTCTCTCGCACACATACAATTTATCTACTGTCAGGTTTGTACACCGGATATCCTGCCGATAATAAATTCTACAGTATACTTATTACGCAAGCAGCAACACTGGTAGTGCTAAAAAATTGTATGAAATACATACAATACAAAAAAAAATTAAATACAGTACCATAAAACAACAGCACAATACATACATACCTTTTGCCTCTAATCTTATAATCTTTTACCCAAATTCCGCCTCCACATGACGGCCAGCCCCACTCAGGCCTCTCTTTCGTCTTGGCTCCCTCGCCACAAGGTAAAATTTACATACTGTACATATTATATACAGAGAGGAAGAGACAGAAAAATAAAAGAGTACTGTTGGAAAGACGAAGCTTCCAGCTACTTCCTCCTGACTGAAAAATAACAGTGAAACCCCCCCCCTGGAGTGTCGCCACCGGAAGTGGGTTGGCGGCCATGATAGGTTGCCCTTCCCGTCAACCCGCCAGCCTGTCAGCTTATGCCAGGGTAAGATATTATTTAATTTATTCGGTCTTTCATTGATGATATGGTATATTAACTACATTATAGTTACTCACAATATATGATTAAGTATTTCTTTAACCGATATATCAGTGAATGGCTGATTAAATATAAATACATTTCGGTTAAAAGGTGAAATGAGTTAGATAAACAAAACTATCGTTGGCATTCATCCACAGTCACCTTCTTATAATATATATACAGTATATACAACGTACTTAATCTCTATTATGATAAGTATTTTATGTTCACATTGTTCAGTATGTATTATGTATGTCACACTAGAGTAATATGTGTGTATGTATGCATGTCACACTAGAATAATATGTATGTATGTCACACTAGAGTAATATGTGTGTATGGATGTATGTCACACTAGAGTAATATGTATGTATGGATGTATGTATGTATTTCACACTAGAGTAATATGTATGTGTGTATGTATGTCACACTAGAGTAATATGTATGTATGTCACACTAGAGTAATATGTATGCATGTCACACTAGAATAATATGTATGTATGTACAGTATGTATGTCACACTATAAGAGAATAATATGTATGTATGTCACACTAGAGTAATATGTATGTATGTATGTTTGTCACACTAGAGTAATATGTATGTATGTATGTATGTATGTATGTAAGGTAAGTGGAGGGAGAGGGAGACAGATTACAGTTATATATATTTGTCTTGTTTAATAAACCAGTTTAAGTTTAATTTCTTTGCATAACTTTCTGTATGGACATTATCTTAGCCTTGTTAATTGATTTAACAAAACCTGCATAATTAGATAACAAGATACAATGCTTTACAAATCAGGGAAATGTCAATAACTGTGGATAGAAACATACTATACAAGTACGTACTGGAGTTCAAAGCGCGCGCCAAAGGGCATTCCAAGATGGCTGCGGAGCAGGCTGGCTGGCGACACTCCTCCCCTATCTAATAACACAGGGTCGATCGCTCTATGTGTATAGCTCTGTGAGTGACACCTGTGACCTGAGTAAACTATAAACAACAACATGGCGTCGATGGCCATCACGGCGATGTGCTTTCAGAGCCGGTGACAAGTGAGGCTATATCGTTATGTTTTCTGTATCATTACACCATTACTAGGACAATAACAAGGTATATTATACATCAAGGTAATCAATGAGTGCTCGTTATCAAATCAGGTAAATACCTTAATTACCATACTTACATATTTTAAAGACATTGTAGGCCTTTATACATGACACAATGAACCAGCACATACCCACGAAAGCTATCACACATAACCGGTCATTACCATGGTACAATAAACTATTAAAAAGATTACACAGAAACAAGGTAAAGGCATACAACAGAGCAAAACGATACAACGATACAGTCTGACAGAACACTGGGTAGAATACAAAAATATACAGAAAGAAACTAAAAAAGCAGAAACTCAATACGGATTATTTTTACAAGTTGCCACAACTCGATTTAAAATTTTGTACTATTACCAGTATTTATATTTCAGTATTACAAATAACCTTTCGGTATTTTTACAGAACACCTGGGTTCACTAATACTTAAATATTAGTATGTTTTACCACTAATTAGGACCTTTCTAAGACATTTTTCATCCATGGTGTTTCTCTCGGAGATGCCCCGTTTTCGAGATATGCCCCGTTTTTATACCCCAATACAAACATGGGGGAGAGCCTGGGAATCCGGGGTTTCGGGTGGGGGAAAACACGCATTTCACTATGGTTCTGCCTATATAATTGACTTCCTACCGTTATTTTCGTTATATTCCACGTTATTTAAGACGCATGCAATATTGGGGGTGAGTTGGATGAAGCTAGTTTCAGGTGGGGAGATTGGTTCTCTTGTGTTTACGTTTGATATGTTTTCACTACAATTATAGTCTTTTCATAGTTGCAAATGTTACAATATTCACGCTACTTGTGGCTGGTTTGGCTATATTTGCCCTATTATATTTTGTATTGGCAATATTGTCTATGAGCGTCCTACCCAAGGATGATAGACTATAGTCTATTATGGTGGTGAAATCACACTGGCGTGATGATCATAAACGGTGAATAAAACCCACTCTTGTTGACGGAAATAATATATTAATGCATACAGTTTCGGTGGACACTGCCACCATCTTCAGTGGTCTAGCGAGAAGAAAGGAATGACATAGATAGTACATAGGTATGAACTTATATACAGTTTGTGGAGGGGGGAGGGAAGGAGGTGTCAGTGGGATGGGGTAGAAGGTGGTGTCGGTGAGGGCAGGTCACGTGTTAATCCCCTTGGGCGTCACCTAGGTGTGGGTGAGGTGAGGTGTGTGTGGTGAGGGAAGGGACATTTCTACCAAGGATCTCATTATTGGGTCTAATTTATACATACCATAACTAAGGTTGAAATTGTGGTATTTTTCAATGCACATTGATTCGATTATCTTACGTTTTCTAAAGTCGTTGCTTTTATACATCAGATGGCTACCTTGCCAATCAATTCTATGATTGGCATTACAAACATGATTAAAAATAGCATTGTTTAAATTACACGTCTTAGTGGCATATTTATGTTCCTTAATTCTAGTTTCTAGATTTCGGCCAGTCTCTCCTATGTAAACTAGTTCACAATCTTTGCATGGAATTTTGTGCAGTGTCCACCGAAACTGTATGGATTAATATATTATTTCCGTCAACAAGAGTGGGTTTTATTCACCGTTTATAGTCTAGCATCATAAACAAAAGAGCCGCCTTTCACCAAACCCTCCAGACCTATGACCCCGACATTATTATAGGGACAGAGACCTGGCTCACACCTGACATCCAGGACAGTGAAATCTTCCCGACGGACAGTCCCTATAATATGACCCTACACAGGAAGGACAGAATAGACGATAAACATGGTGGAGTCCTAATTGCGACAAAGCCAGGACTAGTTGCGACCCCAGCCACCGAACTGAACGCGGACTCTGAAATTATATGGACTAAAATACAGATACAGGGCTGCAGGACACTCATTATAGGATCATTTTATCGCCCCCCAAATTCAAACTTAGAATACCTGCAGACCCTTGACGATTGTTTATCTAAAATTGACCCCTCCAAAAATATATGGTTGGCTGGTGACTTTAACCTTCCCGACATAAACTGGACAGCACAGGCGACACTGGACAATCCCACCCATGAAGGCGACTTACTATTACAGACTGATAGGAAACTCTTACATGAAAATTTCATTGACATCATTAACACCCACTCACTTACCCAAACAGTACTCGAACCAACACGCACACAAGTCAGTGTAGAAAGACATAATCCTAACATAAGACACGGGGTCACATCCAACATACTAGACTTATTTCTCACAAACAACATTTCCTTAATTACACGGACACGAGTACTACCTTCTCTTAGTGACCATGAGATGGTACTCATTGACGCAAACATCAAGCCAACAACACAAAAACAATTACCCAGGACAATTTACATGTACAACAGAGCTGACATGGATGGCATTACCCAAGACTTAGTTGAATTTTGTGACTCGTTCCTTGACTCAGACCCAATGGCCAGCTCTGTGGAAACAAACTGGACCAGACTTCGTGACTTTATACGTGACACAATGGACAAGCATATACCCACGAAAACCATCACACATAACCGGTCATTACCATGGTACAATAGACAATTAAAGAGACTACACAGAAACAAGGTAAAGGCATACAACAGAGCAAAACGATACAACGATACAGAACACTGGTTAGAATACAAAAACATACAGAAAACACTACAGAAAGAAACTAAACAAGCAGAAACTAAATACACATCCACTTTCCTCGCAGACAACACACAAAACCACAAAAAATTCTTCAGCTTTTTTAAAGCACGCAAACAAGACTCGACCGGTATTACAACATTACTACACAACAATTCCTTGGTTACACACCCACAAGACAAAGCCAACGCCCTTAACACACAATTCCAGTCCGTTTTTACCCATGAACATGAACACTTACCAGACATGCCAACACCATCACACCCACCTATCCCTCCCATTCATATAAACACCCAAGGAATTGAGAAACTCTTATCTGAGGTAGACATACACAAAGCGACTGGACCAGACAATATACCCTGCAGGATATTGAGGACTAACGCTAGCGTTCTTGCCCCTGTCCTGCAGGTTATATTCTCACAGACTTTACAGACCGGTGAACTCCCTCAAGACTGGCTTTTGGCAAATGTGACCCCAATCTTTAAATCCGGAGACAGAACCCTTCCCATTAATTATAGACCTATTTCACTTACCTCAGTCCCCTGCAAAATTTTAGAACACATTATTCATAGACACATAATGGACCACTTTGATAGGCAAAATATACTGACTGACAATCAACACGGTTTTCAGCCTAAACGCTCGTGTGAGACGCAGCTACTGGTAACTACTCATGACATCTTGCAGTCCCTCAATGACACAAAAATCAGACAGGTTGACGCCATAGTATTAGACTTTGCCAAAGCCTTCGACAAAGTCCCTCACCAAAGACTACTACACAAATTAGAATTCTATGGCATACAGGGACAACTTCTTCACTGGATTAGAACGTTCTTGACTACCAGAAAGCAACGTGTAGTTCTTGACGGTAGTCAGTCTCCATCTGTTCCTGTGATCTCTGGGGTACCCCAGGGCACTGTCCTGGGTCCCCTTCTCTTCCTTTCATACATTAATGACCTCCCACTTTCACTTTCCTCTACCACTAGACTCTTTGCAGACGATAGCTTAGTTTATAGACCAATTAAAGATAGGAATGACTGCCTTCGACTACAGGACGACCTAACTGCACTTGAAGACTGGGAAGTCAAGTGGCAGATGACATTTAGACCAGACAAATGCCATCACATCCGTTTTACCCGTGCCCATAATGTCATTCCATATACATACCAATTACACAACACCAACCTCAACACAGTCACTTCCCACAAATACTTGGGCGTCCACATCTCAGCGGACATGAGGTGGAACACACACATAGGTAGCATCAGGGCTAAAGCTAGTAGGGTCCTGGGGTTCTTGCGCAGGAACCTGAGCAGGTGTAACCACAGACACCAAAATTATTGCATATAACACTTTCGTTCGGCCACATTTAGATTATTGCGACACCGTCTGGGACCCACACACTTACAATAATATCAATAAATTAGAGTCCATACAAAACAAGACTGCAAGATGGGCCAGACGTGATTACAGACACACTACATCAGTCACTTTGCTTAAACAAGACACAAAACTAGACCCATTAGTAACACGAAGACAGATACACAGACAACAGATGATATACAAAATCACAAACAAGTTAGTTGACATAGACAAAGACACATATCTACACCCTACAAGTATACGATCCACTAGAGGCAGCCACAACTTAAAATACCATACATACCAGACAAGCACTGATATATTTAGGCACTCATTCTTTCCCCGCAGCATCCAAGAGTGGAATCATCTCCCATCTCACGTAGTTAATAGCCCCACTCTTGACACGTTTAGGAATAGGATCACCAATCATTACCTCCCCAATCCTAATCCTCAACCCACAGTCCCTGACCCAATCCACCCTTATCCTAACCCTCTTCCTAATCCTGCCCTGGATCCCTAAATCCCCCGCACAACCCCCGCATATTATGCCGCCCATGAGCGGCCCTCTGCGGGACCCTAAAACTTGAACTATTATCCTTGGTCCTACCCATGGAGGTATAATATAAAGGAGGCGGCATGACGTCACAAAGGTGAAGCCAACTCTCTATTGGTCGGCTGTCCTCCCTACCCCCCATTGACTCAAAACAAACCTCAGCTGATCACGTCGGACCATCAACTTCACCAACATTCTTTGCTATTTTTTATAATAATGCTGGCGTGTTCAGCATATGGGTGTACCCAGAGAGACAGGAGTCTTTCTTCTACATTTCATAGGTATGTTAAGAAAGTCATACAGAAAAATATACGACAGAAATGGACAAATCAACGAAGTGAAATTCATCACCTGCCTCGCACACCGTGACACGTACCCATGTCCTGTAGAATATTGATACTGTACACACAAAAACTGCAAAGCCAAGGCTATTATGGTGTTGTGATATTAACTGTTAATGTATAACCTCACGTATATATGGCATTGATAGGGTTATAAAAGATAAACTGGCTCCATGGGGTGACCTACTTGTGCCCAAGTTAGGGTCGGCCTGTAGGATAACTCGAGTGTTGAGAGATTGTATTATGAATGTTTTAGCATATTTCATAATGTTTTAAAGATATTAGTCTAATTTAAGCCAATGTGCCAAAAGAGTTTTTATAATAGTAAAATTACGGCCTGGGACTGATGATTAAAATAATGTTTTTGTGTGAATCAGAATGAACTGGAACTGAGTAAGTGATGACACACTTTATGCAGTAACATCCAGCCATCATGGTAAGATTTCATGTGGCTTATAAGTGGTAAAATGTATTTGATACAAGACACTACACCTGAGTGTGAACTCTATTACATGACAGTTCTGGGTGTTACACTACACATCTCTTCACCATAATGGTAGAGGAGTGGGGGGCAGGTTAGGCCCCCCCCCCCTCTCCCCCCCCCCCTTTTTTATTAAAGTACTCGAGCTTGGGTTATAATCCCGGGCTCTGGAAAAATATCCCGAGAGGATGAAAGAGGAACACTGAAGCTGTACTCTTTTTATTTAATAAATCCAGTCACTCATCATAGTATTAGTAGCCGTGTAAGAACGGGGAGAATAAATACTCAGAATTCCATAACAATGTAATTTATTACAAACCCAACATATGTACAACATGACGACATGGGGATGAGAGTGAGAAATGTACAGGATGGGTATGACAGATGATGTGATGGGAGTTACGTCGCCCGACCTTTTCCCTTTGGGCGGCTCCTCCCACTCTTGCCTTTCCCCCGGGGACCCTGAGTAATGGTGGGTGGAGTTCCCATAGCCACGCAGGGGGTAGGGGAGAGCAAATGGAACAGATACCTCTTCCTGAAGGAGGATGTGGATGTCCAGCCCCCCAGATCCCGTACTCTCTCCACCGAGTGAGTCCTGAGAAAGGCGAGGGAGGCAGCCACGCCCCTAACACTGTGAGCCCTTGGGGCGTGTCCGGGATCCCCGTTCTTGATCACTCGGCAGAGGAGGCGAGCGATGGACCTGGGGAAGAGAGGGTTACCGGACCTTGAGTTATAGAAGAGGTGGTCCGGGGAAGCCTCTCTCGTTGCCTGCACATAAGCAGCGAAGGCGTGGACTGGACAGAGAGGATGGAAAGTTCCATCCCTCAGGAAGGAGGGTACTGCGAGGGGGCCAATCCTGTCGTCAGCCTGCTCGTTCTTAGCTAGGAAAGTAGGAGAGAGGGAGATAGTTAACAAGGTAAGGTTAAGGCTTACAGAGGAAAAAGCTGGATGACGGGTCAGGGCTGCCAACTGAGAGGCCCTGTACCCGGTAGCTAAGGCGAGCAGGAAGAGAGCTTTCTGGAGGAGGTGACAAACCTCCAGAGGGACCCTCTCGAAGGTCAGGTACGTCAGGACACGGTGAAGGGACCAGGAAGGGGACTGGGCCCTGTGAGGTGCTGTCCCCGCCCGAATCCCCATCCTCAATAGAGAGAGAGGTCTCTCCGAAACTTTAATATTAAAACCTAGGAGGAGGGGATCAGACAGGGCTGCGTGATGCGCAAGCACCGTCACAGGGGCCCTGTTTGTGGAATCGGCGAGCCAAGTGAGAAATTCCAGGACTGTATCCTCCGAGATAACCATGGAGGGGTGTCTTCGCAAGAAGTCCTGGAATCTTTTCCAGCACGATTCGTATTGTCACACCGACGACTGACGGTGAGCCCTCGGCATCTTGCCCACTGTCTCCCTAGTGAACCTTTTACTGAGGACTCCCCGTAGAAACTCCAAGCGTGTAGTTTCAGTGACGCTTGGAGTGGTGCAGACAGGGTGCTGGAGAGGCACGCCGATCCCAGCTGAAGAGGATGAGGGCACCACCGGGACAGTTCTCCGAACCACGGCTGCGCTGGCCAGAGGGGGGCTATGAGGAGTACCCTCCCTCTGAACGCGCGCAGCTTGAGGATCGCCTTCAGGAGGACTGACGTAGCTGGGGGTGGAAATAGATAAAGGTACCCCCACCTGTTCCAGTCCTCCGTGAAGGCGTCCGGGCCTCCCGCCTCTGTCCTGGATGAGAAGGTCAGGAACAGAGGAAGAAGGGCCGTGGATGGGGAGGCGAACAGGTCCACCTCCGGTGTCCCGTAGCGAAGGCACAGTGACTCGAACACAGGGGGACGTAGTTGCCACTCGACTGATGTCCCCCTGAACCTGGATAGAGCGTCCGCCCAATCGTTCTCCCGCCCTGGTACGTAGCGGGCCGAGAGGTGGAGGTACCTCTTGGCCGCTATAGAGAAGATCTGTTCTGACAGGGACAGGAGAATTTCCGACCGTGTCGTGCCTTGTTTTTGCAGGCACTGCACGGCCGCAACATTGTTCATATCGAAGCGGACGCCTATCCTGGAAAACTGCGGGTGTCTGTTGAGCCACTCCCTTGCTACCATCAACTCCCTGGCGTTGATGTGTAGTAGCCTTTCCTCTTCCTTCCAACCCCCGCACCGTTGGTGTCCCAGGCAAGATTGGTATCCCCAGCCTACGTCCGATGCGTCTGTCGCCACCGTGATCCCCTGGGAGGGAAACACCCAAGGAACTCGCTGACGCAGGGCACCGGGACGTAGCCAGGGGTGGAAGAGTCGGTGAAGTGACTTGGGTATTTGCCTGGGAAGGTCCGTGTGTGCGGAGGATAGGTGGAGGTTTACCTCCCGCGTCAGCCTCCTGTGTTTCAGTCGTCCCAGGGGTAATGCAGGGGCCGCGAAATTTAGGGACCCTAGCAATGATTCCCACTGGCGGCGAGAGAAAGTACGGGAAAAATGAGCATGGCGGACGTGGCGGAGGGTCCAGCGGGCATTGTCTGGAGCGAGCGAGAGGGTGGCCGAAAGAGAGTCCCACTCTATTCCCAGCCAACACAGTTTGCGAGTGGGGGTGAGAGAGGACTTGGGGATGTTTAACAGGAACCCCATTTCCTCTAGCACTCCCCTTGCTATCCTGACGTTTGCTACCTGCTCCTTGGAGGGGGCGTGAAGCAACCAATCGTCCAGGTACATGAGGGTGGGGACACCTGCCTCCATCAGACGGGATGCCACCACCTTCACGAGCTTTGTGAAGACCCGCGGAGCTAGAGAAAGACCGAAAGGGAGCCTGGTAAACTGAAACGTCTCGGTCCCCACCTGGAAAGCCAGAAAGCGGCGAAACCTGGGGTGGATCGGGACATGACAGTACGCATCCTTGAGGTCCAGGGATGCCAACCAGTCCCCCTTTCGAAGAATTGTGCGGACCTGAGCAACTGAAACCATCTTGAAATGTAGGGGTTTCAGAAATTTGTTTAACTTGCTCAGGTCCATCACTAATCTCGTTTTCCCCTGGTCCTTTTTGGGGACCGTGAATAAACGAGAAAGAAAGACCCTCCCCGTCACCCGCTCCACTACCCCTTTTTCCCGCATTTCCAGTATGTGCGGGACGACTGAAAGTGACACTTTGGTTGAGGCAGGAGGTAGACGCAGTGGCTGTAACGGAAAATGACAGGTGTCAGTGGGTATACAGTTAATCCTATACCGGGACCCGAGGGACCCGGGCAGGTGGGAAGGGGATGACAGGTAGTGAGGAGTGACCTTGAACTTTAACTGTTACCCGGAAATGACCCTAACGGGAACCCAAGGTGGGGAGGTATGTCATATGTCAGAAATGTCAAACTGAGATTAAAGAACAGTTACTCACCAAAACAGATATCCAGGGCCAGGATAGGCCCTGGCGGATGACCCTTGCTGCCCAGCCGTGGGAGGGCCAGGCTGCTGACCACCCCATGAGGCAGCCCCTGACGGGACCCTCACGTGGAGCTGTCTTTATTGGAGGGGTGGGGGAAAGAGGGCTTGGCTCTGGGAAGAATCTTGGAGCCCTGTCCCCTCCCTCGAAAGGGCTGTTGGGCCCTATATCTAGGGTACTGCCTAGGAGGGGCGGGGTAAGTGGTCCTAACCTGCCTGGTGGGCTGGGAGGGCCTCCTAGGCTGGACACCTGGCCTCATCGGCTGTGGAGTACGTGGCCTACGGACAAACAGGTAAATTAGGAACAGACTCAGTAAAAAGGTTTCCCCCCAATTTCCCCCCTTATGTAACACAGACCCAAAGTAAATTATTCTCGAAAGAACTTACTTGGAGGTGGAGGGTTTTGGGAGGTTTATGACCGCCGGGAGGGAGGAGAACACCGAGTCCATCGCTGCTTGGTCAAACAGCGCAGGGGAGAGTGGAACGGCCCGTACCACCCACCTCTGCGCCATTTCCGGAGCGGACTTGGCGGCTGCCTGGCGGGAAGCCAGTCTCGCCTTGGCAAAGTTCCTCGCCGCTTCCCGAAGGTTGTGGGTTGTCATAGCCCCCACGCCTTCCATAACGGTGGTCATGGATGCAAGAGCGTCACTGTAAGGGATAAACAAGAAAAACCGAGCGAGCCTGGGGTAGAGACTTGAAAGAAAACTGAGAGTCCCACTACCCTGTATCCCTCACAATAACAAAACCAGTAACGGTACTCACGTTAACTGTAGGCCTGACAACTCGTGGTAAGTGCTGGTGAGGGTACTGAGACAGTCCCGAATGAAAGAAACAGCCGCCCCAGTAGAGATGATGTGGGACAGCTCTAACCTGGCGGCTGTTTCTGTCTGTCTCAGTTTCCCGTCGGGCTCCCTCAACTGGTAGGGGGACCGGTGGTTTCTTCTCCGTCTTCCACAGACATTCCCTCAAACCTGGTGGAGCCCGGGAAGGAGGGAGGATGACAGCGAAAGACGGAGGAGGTGGTTTCTTGGGTGCGGTGTTTTTCTGATGGTCCAGGGACTTAAGGAGAAGGGAAGGAATGTCCAAGTCCCCTTCGCCCTTATCCCCCGGAAAATAAGCGTCTGAGGAGAGGAAGATTGCTGTATTCCCGTGGGAGCGGTCAATCTTCCAAGCCTGAGCCAGCTGTAATTGACTATGCTCCATCAGAAAAACCATCGCGTCCAAGGTAGCCGCTGAGGAGACCTTCGAAGCAGCGGGTACCGGAGCAGAGAATGGCCTGGCCTTATAGAAAGGCGCTGCGTCGCCCTTCTCATCTGCTCCCCATTTCACAATGACGTCGTCCCTCCTTATCCAGCCCCCTGGTTGGGCGGTGTCCGGAGACCACGCCACCAATCTGCCCTCCTCTAAAGAATGGGTCCAGGACTGAGGAAGTAGGGCCCAAGAGTAGGGAAGGTGTAGTGTACCATAAAATGGATCGATTTTCTTTGATTGAGTAACCATTCTCTAATTATCTACCAGCCCTGTATTGTGATTCATTTACCATTACATTCCTTCATGCAGATAGCCTATGCAATTTCTTTCAGCATATTCTCTTTGCCATTTTGTGTAATATCATTGTCTGCATACTCTTGCAAAATTTCATGTATACAACATATGTATTATACATTTAATACCATAACCAAATGCTCTTAGCTTTGTTAACGTCAAGTACGCAGAGAATTGGATATACTGTTAACTATTTTTTGACAATAAATAATAAGGAACTATTCACCGCATCTCTCTCTCCCTTGAGCACTTCTTAAAGAGAGTTATAGACACTAACACTTCTTAAAGAGAGTTATAGACACTAGCTCCTGAGGCTGAGAAGTGTAGTGGAGAAACCCTGCCAGTGGCCCTTACACAGGAGCCTTCTTTAGGTAGCAGCACAACTTATAGTTGGTGGCTACACCACCCACCAACAAGTGGTGACCCCCGGAGATTGCAGCCGTCACCAACAAGTGGTGACCCCCGGAGATTGCAGCCGTCACCAACAAGTGGTGACCCCCGGAGATTGCAGCCGTCACCAACAAGTGGTGACCCCCGGAGATTGCAGCCGTCACCAACAACTGGTGACCCCCGGAGATTGCAGCCGTCACCAACAAGTGGTGACCCCCGGAGATTGCAGCCGTCACCAACAAGTGGTGACCCCCGGAGAGTGCAGCTGTCACCAACAAGTGGTGACCCCCGGAGAGTGCAGCTGTCACCAACAAGTGGTGACCCCCGGAGAGTGCAGCTGCAGCAATCACCAACAAGTGGTGACCCCCGGAGATTGCAGCCGTCACCAACAAGTGGTGACCCCCGGAGAGTGCAGCTGCCGCGATCGCCAACAAGAGTGGATCAAGCTGCAGTCTACAAGAACGCCTTTGCCCTGCAGTCACTATCAAGTAGTGACCTGGAGTGCTGCCGCTACCCTCCAATAGTTTACAAGAACGCCTTTGCCCTGCAGTCACTATCAAGTAGTGACCTGGAGTGCTGCCGCTACCCTCCAATAGTCTACAAGAACGCCTTTGCCCTGCAGTCACCATCAAGAGGTGACTTGAGTTGCTACCTCTCCTGTGCAGCTGTTACTCCCGCCACAGTGCCACTGTCCATCCTATCTACATTATCGCTGCGAACCCTGAGGCATCACCAGTCCACAGCAGCCATCTGTAAGCCTCCAACTACGCCGTTGCTGCCTGCCATCCAACACCTATACACCACTGGTACTCGCGGCAGTCTAGCTACCAGCAACAGTGCTTCACCTTGGATTACAGTGCTTCACCTTGGATTACAGTGCTTCGCCTTGGATTACAGTGCTTCACCTTGGATTACAGTGTCTCACCCTGGATTACAGTGTTTCACTCTGGACAGTGTATTGTCCTTTATTATTAGTGCCTTGTGTGTGAATTACAGTGCCAGTGTATTCAGCAGCATACTGATATAACCTGACTAACACAGCTGCCGTGATATCAGGTAACCCTCGTCAGCATTTACACCCTGAGTTCACTGACCAGTATGTCTACTGAGGATCTCTCAAACTCAGGCAACCACACTGCCACTGCAGTAGCCATGAGAGCCCCTGCTTTCTGCAACCAAGACCCCACCATATGGTTCTCAATACTGGAGTGTGGTTTTGCTGCTTCTAATATCACGAGAAGCCTCACTAAATTCTCACATGCTGCAAGTCTGCTACCACCTGAAGTTCTCACTCAAGTATCTGATGTCATTACTTCAGCCTCAACCTCTGCTACGCCCAATGAGGATCTTAAGGCAGCAATTTTAAATCGCCTACAATCATCAGTGGCTGCTCGTCTCCGCAAGTTGCTATCAAGAGAAGAACTTGGTGGAGAGAAACCTACAGACTTACTACGTCATATGAAAACACTGCTTGGTGACAAGTACCAGGCCTTTGATAAAGATCTTTTCAAACAACTGTTCTATCAACGCCTGCCACCTGACATTCAACGTGCTCTCATCAGTGTGAAAGGCAAGCTGCCGCCAGATGAGCTTGCCAATCTTGCAGATGACTACATGGCAACTCTTCCACCTGTACCAGCATCACCAATCTCCTCCATCACGACACAAGAAAATTCCCAAATTGCCCAGCTCGCAAATCTAATTTCCCAGCTTACAATGGAAGTCAGCAACCTGAAGAAACAAATCAACAACCACCCAAGTTCCCGACCCTCGACGCCAAACCGCCAACACCAGCGGTCACGTTCAAGGAGCACTTCAAACTTCTGCTACTACCATCGCAGGTTTAGGGATAAGGCTCTCAAGTGTGAAAAGCCCTGCAGCTACATGGCGTCAAACAACAACGGCGAACATTAACGCAGCATAATGTTTGCCATACTCAGTCTACGCTGCTCCACATCTTTGATCGCCGGTCCCATACCAAGTTCCTGGTAGACACCGGTGCCGACGTAAGTGTCCTCCCTGCTACAGCCAGCCAGCGGTCGCTACCTCCTTCTCTGCATCTCTATGCTGCTAATGGTACCAAGATACCTGTATACTCGCGGCAAACAGTGCATCTGGATCTGAACCTTCGCCGCTCTTTTCAATGGACATTCTACGTAGGAGCAGTGTCACAAGCCATCCTTGGTGCTGATTTTCTCCGTCACTTCAACCTGATGGTAGACGTAAGAGGACAAAAATTGGTCGACCCACTCACAGATATCTTTACAAATGCACAGCCAGCACCTGGTGACAGCACACACCTGTCTGCTATCAACCATGACCACAAGTTTGCTGACCTCCTCAAGTCATTCCCTATGCTGACACAACCCTACTCATCCAGCATATCTGCCAAGCATCACGTGACTCATCATATAGAGACTACCGGACCCCCAGTGCATGCCAAGGCCCGACGCTTAGCCCCTGAGCGTTATAAGAAAGCCAAAGCCGAGTTCGAATCTCTGATGAGTAAAGGCATTATACGGCCCAGCAGCAGCAACTGGTCGTCGGCTCTTCACATTTTTCCTAAGAAGACCGGAGACATACGACCTTGTGGTGACTACTGTGCCCTCAATTCACGCACCGTGGAAGATAGATATCCTGTGCCCAACATTCAAGAGTTCACTTCCCAACTCTCGGGTTCCACTATCTTCTCTCGGATCGACCTCGTCAAAGCATTTCATCAGATTCCAGTCCATCCCCCTGACATCCCGAAGACGGCCATTATCACACCTTTTGGCATGTTTGAATACGTCCGGATGCCCTTTGGATTGCGGAACGAGGCACAAACGTTTCAACGCTTCATAGATGAGGTCCTTCGAGGTCTACCCTACTGTTTTGCCTACATAGATGACCTTCTCATTGCTAGTCCTGATGAAGCCAGCCACAAACAACACCTCCGCCAAGTCCTCCAGAGACTGCAAAATTATGGCATCCAAATCAACACAGACAAGTCCGAACTCGGTGTGACATCCCTTGAGTTCCTAGGTCACACAGTCTCTCCAGCAGGCATTGCTCCACTTCCCTCAAAGTGCGAGTCCATCCAGCAGTTTCCCAGGCCATCTACCCAACGCCAGCTCAAGGAGTTCCTTGGGATGGTTAATTACTATAACCGCTTCATTCCACACTGCTCACTCCTGCTACGACCATTGTATGCCATGATTAAACCTTACAAGAGAGGTCAATCTGTTACCCTCGTCTGGACTGAAGAAGCGGAAGCGGCCTTCCTCTCAACAAAACAGGCCCTCAGCGACGCTGCCACGCTCTCTTTCCCTGCACCAGACGCAGAAACTTCAATTGCTACAGACGCCTCAAACATTGGTGTTGGTGCCGTCCTACAACAGCGTGTCGGTACATACTGGAAGCCAATTGCCTTCTTTTCCAAGAAACTCACCTCAGCGGAGTCGAAGTATAGCGCCTATGACAGGGAGCTACTTGCCATCTTCAAAGCTGTCAAGCGTTTTCGCTACTTCATCGAGGGACGCAGTTTCCACATCTACACTGACCACAAGCCACTCACTACAGCATTCCTCAGAAATAAGGAATCTTACACCCCACGACAAATGCGCCACATGGACTACATTGCCCAGTTTACTACGGATATACGATACGTCAAAGGTGCCGACAATGCCCCAGCTGATGCCCTCTCTCGAAACATCAGTACTGTAAAATCTTCTCCCATCGACTATGCCACCATTGCTGCCGATCAAGTCGGTGACGCTGAGCTACAGCGACTGTTGGATAACCCTGCAATACAGATGAAGAAGATTACACTTCCAGACACCCAGGTCACACTGTACGCTGACACCTCCACCGACACTCTCCGTCCATACATACCAGAGAAACATCGACACCAGCTCTTCAAGAAGTTACATGACCTCTCACACCCTGGAATCCGTGCCTCGCACCAGATGATGTCTTCCCGCTTCATATGGGAGGGCATAAATAAAGACGTCAGACACTGGGCACGCACATGTATACGCTGTCAAGCTTCCAAGGTCACACGCCATACACACTCTCCTGCAGCCACCTTTACGCCAGTCACCGAGAGATTTGACCATGTCCACATAGACCTCGTTGGCCCACTTCCGTACTCCAATGGCTATCGATATTTACTCACCTGTGTGGACCGCTTCACACGCTGGCCTGAGGCAGTACCTCTCACCGACATCACCACGGATACTGTTGCACGTGCCTTCATCGCTACATGGGTGTCCAGGTTTGGTGTGCCTCTAAGCCTTACTTCTGACCGAGGTGGTCAGTTTGAGTCAGGCGTGTGGAATAAGGTCATGATACTCCTTGGCATCCGCCGATACAGGACCGCCAGCTATCACCCACAGGCCAACGGAACGGTCGAACGATTCCACCGCCAGCTGAAATCTTCCCTGGCAGCTTCAGCCCAGAGAGAAGATTGGTCAATAGCACTACCTTTTGTCCTCCTTGGCATCAGAACTTCACTCAAAACGGATCTGCACAACTCCTCTGCTGAGCTTGTATATGGATCTACGCTCAGGCTCCCAGGTGAGCTTCTCTCTGCCACACCAGACCCCGAGCCTTGCAGCGTTCAGGACTTTGCAACACACCTGAAAAATACCATGAAGTGCCTCCAGCCAGTGCAGCCTCGTACGTCCAACTCGAAGACCTTCGTTCACCAGGACCTGGAAGCCTGCACACACGTCTTTGTTAGAGTCGATGCAGTCAAAAGGCCCCTTCAGCAGCCATATCAGGGCCCCTTCCAAGTAGTTCGCAGGACGAGGAAGAACTTCACCATCGACAAACATGGTTCTCAAGAAGTTGTGGCCGTAGACCGGGTCAAGCCTGCTTATATCCTGAATCCGGACCAAATGCTGCAAGCAGTGCAAGTGACTGTTCCTCCAACACATGCTGGAAACAACAAACTACGACACACAAGAGTATCGTTCCTCCTTCCTCGAAACTAGGAGGGGAGTATTGTAGTGTACCATAAAATGGATCGATTTTCTTTGATTGAGTAACCATTCTCTAATTATCTACCAGCCCTGTATTGTGATTCATTTACCATTACATTCCTTCATGCAGATAGCCTATGCAATTTCTTTCAGCATATTCTCTTTGCCATTTTGTGTAATATCATTGTCTGCATACTCTTGCAAAATTTCATGTATACAACATATGTATTATACATTTAATACCATAACCAAATGCTCTTAGCTTTGTTAACGTCAAGTACGCAGAGAATTGGATATACTGTTAACTATTTTTTGACAATAAATAATAAGGAACTATTCACCGCATCTCTCTCTCCCTTGAGCACTTCTTAAAGAGAGTTATAGACACTAACACTTCTTAAAGAGAGTTATAGACACTAGCTCCTGAGGCTGAGAAGTGTAGTGGAGAAACCCTGCCAGTGGCCCTTACCACAGGAGCCTTCTTTAGGTAGCAGCACAACTTATAGTTGGTGGCTACACCATCCACCAACAAAGGTACCCGTCGTCCAAAGGAGGGGGCAACGGGGAAGGAGGGGATGAGGTAGCCAGCTCCTCCGGCAGGAGACTTGAGTTCCGGAGAAGTTGGAGGGACGGGAACGTCTCCAACATCTCCGGGGGGACCCGAGTGCCCGACCGGCGACGAAGCGGTAGGAAGGGCGGGTTCAGGAACGGGTACCGCTGTCACTACCGGAGGCAGGACAACGGAACCCGAAGGAGAGGCAGGACGGGCAGAGGGCACAAAAGCGCGGATCAACCGCAGAATCTTCCTCGACGAGGGGCTCCTCTCCCTCCACTTACCTTTGCGGTGTCTGCGGGAGGGAGAAGAGGAGTCCCTCGAAGAGGCCAACGAGGAGGAAGCAGACGACGAGGACGGAGAACGACGACGAGAACGGGTCTTCCTGGAGCGATGGGACCTGGAGCGACGGGACCTTTTCCTAGAGCGCTTGCGCTCCCGAGAGAGACCCGAAGGGCCAGCTTTCGGGGGCGACGAAGCCTCAGGTTCCCTGCTGGGCCCTTGTACCGGAGAGGTCTGAAGGGTAACCAGCGCGACGGGCTCGCTCTGCACACATCACACGCCAAAGGGTCGTAACCCGAGGGCGTGAAGCAGGGTGCGTGGGGCGAACAATGCAGGTGGCCGTCAGGCAAAACCCGCACAGTACACCCCGACGAAGCACGTAAGGCACGAGTAGGCTGAGGGAGAGAAGAAAACAAAACGGGGGTTAACACGTGAACACACGCGCACACAGCGAGAGGCACGGGAAAACCTAACTAAAACCCCACACGCACCATCCAGGGAGAAAAAACCCCGTCAGCCAAGCAAACCCTCTCCCGTGGGAGGAACAGCCCCTATGAAAAGAAGGTCTCGAAAGGAGGAGAGACCGCATGAGGGGCAACCACCCAGGGACACAGACGCACTGGGAAAACACTGAAAACACCTAAAAAAGTTACGGTGGGACGGGAAAACGAGAATCTAAGCACAATCCTCACTCACCGCAACCCACGTAACCATACACCACACTCGGGGCAAAAACAGCAAGGGCTAAAAGCCCCTAATCCCCACACCACGTGGGGAGGCAAGGGCCCCACGTGGGAAGGCGAAACAACCTCGCTAAAAGAAACCCCCGAGGTAAAAACACAAAATAAAATGTGTACTAGCGGCGGGGGAGAGGGAGAAGGAGAGTGGAGGGAAAAAACGAAACTCTCCCAGAGGGAAGAAAATGAACTGAACTCCAGAAAAAGGGAAATAAATCCCCACACTAACACTCCCAACTCCCCCAACACACACACACACAATACATCTGCAAAGCAGGCAAGCCACTAGAACACAAAAGAAACGATAGCAGGAACACGTGACACAATACCATAGCGTAGCAGCGAGGAGCGTAGATGTTGACAGTAACGTGTTCCGCGACAGAGTGGCCGAGCGTCTGCTGCTCTGGAGCGGGGTCAGTACCTCTACAGGCCACCACCAGGTGGCTCCCATGTCTAGTACAGCGCCAGATTTAAATTTATTTTACTTCTGATGATCGTCACGGAATAGACCCTTCTAGCCCAGAATATGCCTTAACGGGGCCTGGGCTGGAGAAGGGGTGTATTCTATAGCAATCCAGCGTTGCTGGTTCCACTATACCAATAAAAGACTTACTACATATCCATGTCAGTTTTTATCCGCTGATACCAAGCGTCCCCAAGACGGTTTTCGTATCCCAATCCCACGCTTGGACGACAAAAAGACATCTAAGGCTGGAGAGAATCATGTACAGTTGCCAGCATTGCCTTAGTTCCTTAAACAACAAAGTTCACTTTATGTGCTAGTGTATCGAGGATACTCCATCTCACACACATGGATTGTTTTGAGTTAAATAATCACAGTAGTGCTACATCTCTGAATATGTGTGAGCCCCTGTCCACGCGGCAGTGCTGGCGAGTGTACATCAACTATATACAGTATATACCTCTTTGCCACGGTCAGTCAATCAGTCACCTTCCCTTCAATTCTCTTATATTGATTGTCCCGTCATAGATTGATATTGATTATATTTCATTAATTAAATTAAGGGACCCTGTGTGTGATGTAGTCAGAAAATTGGAGGTAAATGAGTCCTTGAAATATTGCCACGAAACACACACACCTATATGGATGCAGCTTGTTCCATGGTATAGTCGGGAGGAATCAGAAGCCTTCAGTTCTCATACATTATCAGAGGGTCCTTAAGAAAGAGAGAAAGAGTTAGTCAGTTGTAAGTTGTGAACCAAAGCCCAGTCTCTCCCTCATTGTTTCTTTCTTTCTTTCACTCACTCACTAACATAGCATCAAAGTTTACTTTCCACTAAAGAATGTACAAAGGAAGTTATAACATGTAGGCTATATTATAATACAATGCTTGTGATTATTATAGTAGTCTGCTATTTCACTTTCAGCAAAATACAGTTGGCCCTCGATATATATTGATTAAATTTTGCACATACTTTTAACATAGGCTCAGTAAATCACTAGTCTTTATAGTAATGAATAATAGAAGCCAAGGAACACACACACACACACACACACTATCCTCTTAACACAGGCTCAGTAAATCGCTGAGTTTGTACAGCAATGAATAACAAGCCTGGGAAAACATTTGGTGGTGTTCAGTAAGGAGGGAATGTACACTTAAGTGGTGGATACAAGTATTTCTTATTCATTGTATAGCCAGGGTCTATAGTACAAGTAATCTTTCCATCAGCTGGTGTAAGTGGGTTGCAGAGAGGAGGTACAATTGGATACCATAGTCCCTAGCCCATCTGAGTTGGAGCCCGAGATCTGAAGCAGGCAGTTTCTGGACAACAGCCCACTCAAAGCCTCCACTGGTTCAAGATGTGTATGTGTGGCCGGGTGATGGTTTGGATGGCCTGTCATCCAGAAACCGTCTGCTTCAGATCTGGGGCCTCGACTCTGGTGAGCTAGAGACTATGTCTGATATCTGAGTGTACAAGGTGCTGGAGTGCGGTTACTAATGGAATGCATCCAGGCGTCACCCCAGCTGGCAGACCAGTATGAGGGTCTCGGAGGATCCTCTCTTCTGTTCCGAGCCCTCTTCTCACCCCTCACTACTTTGGCCATACAAGGTTACGAAGGTTGGTAGAGTCATCATCATTATCATTTTCTAATTTTAGTGGGTATACAGCAGTCTTTTTCTTTTTAAGCTCAATAACCTGGTAGTTTTCTTAATGTACAGTCAGCAATAAAAGTATTGGAACCACCCTTACATTGAAATTAAATATAATTATCCATAGAGGAGGTTCCAATACTTCTTATGTCAACTGTACATATCTTATATATTGTGTTTTTTTAGAAGAAAGATAAATTCATGATGTCCTGTCTATATACTCCATTTTATCATTGATATCTTATAATCTATGAATGCACATATAACCTCATCCAGAAATTGAATCTAGTTGTCTATTTACTGACATATGGGAGAGAAGCATGGACGATGACGGAGACATAAATCAAGAGTTAAAGGGGTGGAAATGAGTTACCTGAAAAGTGCATGTGGAGTAACGTGGAGAGATAGACTGACGAATGAAGAAGTATGTGAGCAATGTAGTGTGGATGTGGATGTGCTGGAGAGTGTGAAAAGGAACACCTTGAGGTGGTTTGGTCATGTGGAGTGTATGGGGAGTGAGAGGTTGGTTAAGAAAGTGTACGAGAGTGAGGTGGATGGACGGAGGGGAAGAGGCAGACCGAGAGTGAGGTGGAAGGATGGAGTTGAGAGGTATATGAGTGAGAGTGGCATTGGATGGGAGGAGTGACGCCAGTTGACAAGGGACAGAGGTGATTGGAGGTGTTTAATTTTTGGCCACCCCTTTCAAGGATTGAGGCGTCAGGTAATAGATAAATAGATTAAATATGTAAAGTTGGCCAAAGGAATTCTTACACAGGCTATAGGGAAAGGAGAGTCATAATTCAGGATGTACTGCAATGAATGTGTGTGTGTATGTCTGTGTATGTGTGTACCAAGTAACTCGGTGAATACAAAACAACAAACCTAATAATAATGTTGTACTGTATTATAGTTACAGTCTTTTATTTCCCAGATATTGTAAACCCTCGAAAACAACTGCACATTTACGAATTCTTGTGGCCAATAATACGATATTGTGATGGTAGCTAAAAAAGATATAAGATCATTTGATCTGTTCATGTTTTTAGTTATACATATTGCATACTGAAATGTAACTGCTGCCTTGCATCTCATCAGTGGCTAACAATATTATTTTTCTTCAGTATCTCAGTTTCTTGGTAAATTGGAAGGCTACCGATTCTTCCTAACTTTACTAGAAAACAGACACCCTCAATGGGACTAACAGGGGATCTGTTTCATGGCATAGTTTGGAGGAATCAGTATCCCTCTATATATTCTCTTGTTGGTAAATTTGAAAGCTACTGATTCCTCCTAAACTATACCCGAAAACAGTCGTTTTCAATGGTACTAATAGGAAATCTGTTTCATGGCATTGTTTGGAGGAATCACAGACCTTCCAATTCACCAAAAAGAGAATCTCACCATAAAGTAATCTGAACTAATTGTTGCATCCCTCCTCCTTGCCAGGCCCTAGTGGATGCCAGTACATCAATAAGTGTAGTGCAATACCATGCCGACCGTGACATGTACACATTAGCTGCAGGCATGTTCTCTCACCCACCGCCACCACCTGGCCATCATCATCGCTTGGACATCTTTTATCTGGACTCCTCAGCCAACTTCACTACCAAGTACGACATCTTTGTACAGTGTAAAAATTGCTAAGGGAAAGACTCCTTTGACATACTGTATTATAATTGTTCACACTTTTTTCCCCTTGTCTTATTGTTAGTTAGCATTATGTTAGCATAATATTATGTCTCTTGGCAGAAGTGATCTTGCAGGTAGAGGGAATGTTGTAATAAATTTTAATTTCATTGTAGATTTCTCTGATCCTTATTTCGGGGAATATTCTCTTACTGATCCTCCTAAATATACCAGGAAACAGATGCCCTCAATGGTACTAAAAGGGGATTAATTTGTGACAGAGTGGAGGAATCTCTTGATGAATAGTTCATTCATATGACATGATCATATTCTGTATATTTCTTTTTACAAATCTTTTGTAGTTTTTTTTACCACTAAAATTAAGTGGAGATTATCTTGTTGGTGATTTAGAAGGTCTGTGATTCCTCCTAACTATGCCATGAAATAGCTCAATGTTGCTAATATGGGATATGTTGTAGTTCCCCAGACTGTCTGGCCTAACAGATGCTCGGGCCCCATAAATAGGAGCCAGGGAGATAGTGAGATCTGTTTCTTGGAAGGCAACAGAAGAAGGGACAACTGGCTGACAGGCATTTTATCTCAGAGCCAACGAACTCATCAACAGTAGCCTCCCTTGTTGTGCCACCCAATAGGGCTGACAGGTATGTACCCCCTAGCCAACGAACCCATCAGCAGTAGCCTCCCTTGTTGTGCCACCCAATAGAGCTGACAAGTATGTACCCCCTAGCCAATGAACCCATCAGCAGTTGCCTCCCTTGTTGTGCCACCCAATGGGGCAATCTCGCCAGTTACCCAGAAGGAATGAAAAATAATAACAGAGACAGACAGAACAGGGAACTGTTGTTTGGTGTCATAGTTTGGAGGATTTGCTAGCCCTCCAATTTACCATCAAGAGAGTCTCCCCTTAATAAGGTGTATTTTATAACAGAGTTCCTGTACCATCCACAAATTAATTAGCTTGAATTTGTTACAGAATTGTGGAGTGCAGTTGTACAAGAGACTCAAGTACTTTCATTGATTGTTGTTCCCTGTGTTCATCTATCCAACAACAACAGTTCAAGACATCACTAGTTGCTGTAAGTGTTTATTGAGCTACATCGAGCCATATTCAAGTACAGTCAGCAGCATAAGTTAGCTTCATTTCCACCTGCGTTAGAATGGGCAAAATATGATGTCGTAACACAATTGAATGCAGAGATGTCATATAGTTCTCATATGGTAAATTACGTATGTTGTTAGAATAGAAACTGGTTTGGAATGCAACTATCTGGTCATATTAGCAATATTAAGTACATGAGATGGACGTGAATTTATGCTGCCGACTGTACATTCATGGTGCATACAATGGCTCCATAGAAAAACAATTGAGCCGTCGTCAACACCACGGATGTTCTTGCGTATGACCCCTTGTTTTATCTGTATGGTTGTGTTTGGTAGTCACAAATCAATAACCTACTTATCATCCAAGAGTTTATATATACAGTACAGTGTTGGTAAATCTGGAGCAAATGATCCCTCCAAACTGTGCCACCATTATTTTTGTTTATCTGGCCCCGTTTCCTGACATTTTTGGAGGAATCAAGGTACTCTAGTGTACCAAAAGTATACTACCCTATAAGTACTTGTAAATGTTATTGGTAGTTTGTTTTTAAAGGGTTCATATACTTTTGGTACATTGGAGAGCCTTGATTCCTCCAAAGAATATCAGGAAATTGGGCTAGATGAACAAAAATAAAAATAAGGGTGGTCTGTTGCTTGGAATATTTTGGAGGAATCAGTTACTCCAGATTTTCTACCAGCACTGTACTGTCCATGTAATGTAGACTTCACATACAATTCTGTTACCACCATGCTTGTTTGTCTTCACTGACAAAATAGAGGTTCACATTTGCATCTGCCTGTACAAATGGTGTTCTATAAGGCTCATTTAGTTTTAAGATCAGACTAATTATATTGTACACTTACAATCCACAATCCCCAGCTCACCCGAGTCCAAGCCTGAGATCTGAAGCAGGTGGTTTCTGGACAACAAGCCACCCAAACCATCACCAGGCCACACACAAACATTTCGAACTAGTGGAGGCTTTGGATGAGCTGTCATCTAGAAACCACCTGCTCCAGATCTTGGGCTTCTACTCAGGTTATCTTTGCAGCTTGGATTTAGAAATGTGTACACACCACAAAAGGTTTAATTTAACACTCAATCTCTTTGCTTCTCAGGTGTGCAGTGAGAGAAGAAGAAAACACAACAGAATAGTATATTGGTGTAATAAGAGGAAAAAATAAAGTCTTCATTTATTAATTCAGATGCTTTATATGAAAACACACACAGGTATAATAACATCACCAGTTTTATATGAACCTTACACCTTTTCTTTACCTAGGGGTTCATATAACATTAGTGAAATGAGGACATCAAACCTATTCCCTCCAAAATATCAACATTGTATAAAGGTATACTGTATGCAATGTTGATACTGTTAGGGGATTAATATACTTTTGGTACATTGGAGTCCTTGATTTCTCCAAAGTATGGCAGGAAATGGGACCAGATGAACTAAAATAATGGTGGCCTGTTGTTGCTTGGAGGATCAGTTGCTCCAGATTTACCAACACATACCCCCTTTAGTTGGGATTGAGAAATGATATTATTATAGAGATAAAATATAAAGCTTAAACAAGAAGGCAGGAAATAGAATGTTTGAAGATTAAGAATGTCTCTATATGGCCTAGTACAGGGGGCAGCATTAGTTGGCTTCATTTCTACCTGCTATGTATGAGCTATAGTGATGGTGTAATACAATTTGAATACACGGATGACAGATACACATTTCACATGGTAAATTACATATGTTGTTAGTATAGAAACTGATTCAGAATGTAACTATCTGGTTATATTAGCATTGTTAAGCACGAGAAGGACGCAAATTTATGCTGCTGGCTGTACAAATTTCTACAGAATTTAATTGTTTATTTGCCTTCTCATTCAAACTTTGGTCTGGTCTTGTGTTTAATCAACGTAACATTATAATGTTAGAATTATGGTACTACAAGATATTACCAATACTTTGACAAACAAACACACAAGAGGAGTAAGTGAAGGAGATAAAATAATGACATTTATTCTCTTCATTACTTAATGAAACCGTGGGTGACAGTAATTCTCACCATTTTCATTCACACCCCACCTGCCCACTACATTTCTTATTTTCTCATCCCCCAAGCACTATTCTCCTCCCTCTCTCAAAACTTCCCAGACAATCATTCAATTCACTCCAAAACTCTTTCATTTTCATTATTCCCACCTTGGTTGTTGTTGTTGTTCCCCAGACTGTCTGGCCGAGCAGTCCCGAGTCTGGTTGACCTTAGCTGCGCAGATGCTCGGACCCCCAAATGGGAGTTAGGGTGATAGTGAGATCTGTTTCTTCGAAGGCAACAGACGAGGGGACTGCTGGTTCACGGGTATGTACCCCCGAGCCAACATTCCCACCGTCTGTAGCCTTCCTTGTTGTGCCACCCAATCGGGCGATCTCGTCAGCTACCCAGAAGGAATGAGAAATAGTAAGAGAGACAGACAGAACAGGCCAGGGTGTGGTAGAGGATGCCAAATTCCTCATTTCTGGATAGAACCAGCCCTCACCAGTAGGAAGGGGTGATAGAGAGGTAGGACAGCAAGTACGAAGGAAAGAAAAGGAACGGAGGGATAGTTGAAGAACTGAAAAGGATTGGCTGGGGCCGAAGGGACGCCATAACCCTTAAAGTACTGCCCACATCACCGCAGGCAATACTTCCCTTACGGGGTCCCACCTTGGTCTGCGTGTTTACTGGTGCATACGCACAGACCCATGCATGTTGCACCATACCAATCTTGCTTGTCATCCATACTATCCTTGTTCCCTTCCATCCATGCCCATCCACTCTCTCCCACACCTTCCTAGTTCAAGTTCAAGTTGTGGGTCCCGCAGAGGGCCGCTCATGGGCAGCATAATATGTGGGGGATTTAGGGATCCAGGGGAGGATTAGGAAGGGGGTTAGGATAAGGGTGGATTGGGTCAGGGACTGTGAGTTGAGGATTAGGATTGGGGAGGTAATGATTGGTGATCCTATTTCTAAACATGTCAAGAGTGGGGCTATTAACTACATGAGATGGGAGATGATTCCACTCTTGGATGCTGCGGGGAAAGAATGATTGCCTAAATATATCAGTGCTTGTCTGGTATGTATGGTATTTTAAGTTGTGGCTGCCTCTAGTGGATCGTATACTTGTAGGGTGTAGACATGTGTCTTTTGTCTATGTCAACTAACTTGTTTGTGATTTTGTATATCATCTGTTGTCTGTGTATCTGTCTTTGTGTTGCCAATGGGTCTAGTTTTGTGACTTGTTTAAGCAAAGTGAGTTTAAGTGACTGATGTAGTGTGTCTGTAATCACGTCTGGCCCATCTTGCAGTTTTGTTTTGTATGAACTCTAATTTATTGATATTATTGTAAGTGTGTGGGTCCCAGACGGTGTCGCAGTACTCTAAGTGTGGTCGAACGAATGTGTTATAAACAATTATTTTGATGTCTGTTACACCTACTGTACTGAGGTTCCTGCGCAAGTTAGCTTTGGCCCTGATGCTACCTATGTGTGTGTTCCACCTCATGTCCTCTGAGATGTGGATGCCCAAGTATTTGTGGGAAGTGACTGTGTTGAGGTTGGTGTTGTGTAGCTGGTATGTATGTGGAATGGGATTATGGGCTAGGTTAAAACGGATGTGATGGCATTTGTCTGGTCTAAATGTCATCTGCCACTTGGCTTCCCAGTCTTCAAGTGCAGTTAGGTCGTCCTGTAGTCGAAGGCAGTCACTCCTATCTTTAATTTTGTCAGTAGACTAAGCTATCATCTGCAAATAGTCTATTGGTAGAGGAAAGTGAGAGTGGGAGGTCATTAATGTATGAAAGGAAGAGAAGGGGGCCCAGGACAGTGCCCTGGGGTACCCCAGAGGTCACAGGAACAGGTGGAGACTGACTACCGTCAAGAACTACGCGTTGCTTTCTGGTAGTCAAGAACGTTCTAATCCAGTGAAGAAGTTGTCCCTGTATGCCATAGAATTCTAACTTGTGTTGTAGTCTTTGGTGAGGGACTTTGTCGAAGGCTTTGGCAAAGTCTAATACTATGGCGTCAACTTGTCTAATTTTTGTGTCATTGAGGGACTGCAGGATGTCATGAGTAGTTACTATAGTCTATTTCATTTCATCTGAAACCGACAATCTGTAGAATGGCAACATTGCATTGCCAGCTCGTGATTGGCTGAACAAACATTGTCCTTAACCCTTGACTCATTGATATAAACATTTAAATTAACCCTTCATTAACTTCATTGTATGATCCTGAGATGCAAAGAAAATTCTCATTTGTTATTTCATATATGCAAATCATGTTCATCTGTTGTATTAACCATATAAACACACACAAGAAAGAAAAATTCAAATCCAAGTCGACTATCTGTAAACGTAAACGAACACAATATTCCAGTCAATTTTGTTTCTCCAAGTTTTACTTAGATAAATAGATATCTGTCTTCATAGGCATTCTTAAAAGGAAATCTAATATTTATTGAATTAAAATGGCATGAAAATTGTTATAATATAGACAGAAATACGAGGTGTGCTTTAGAAAAAAAAAAAAAAAAATCACTTCGTATTTCTGTCTATATTATAACAATTTTCATGCCATTTTAATTCAATAAATATTAGATTTCCTTTTAAGAATGCCTATGAAGACAGATATCTATTTATCTAAGTAAAACTTGGAGAAACAAAATTGACTGGAATATTGTGTTCGTTTACGTTTACAGATAGTCGACTTGGATTTGAATTTTTCTTTCTTGTGTGTGTTTATATGGTTAATACAACAGATGAACATGATTTGCATATATGAAATAACAAATGAGAATTTTCTTTGCATCTCAGGATCATACAATGAAGTTAATGAAGGGTTAATTTAAATGTTTATATCAATGAGTCAAGGGTTAAGGACAATGTTTGTTCAGCCAATCACGAGCTGGCAATGCAATGTTGCCATTCTACAGATTGTCGGTTTCAGATGAAATGAAATAGACTATAGTAGCTGCGTCTCACACGAGCGTTTAGGCTGAAAACCGTGTTGATTGTCAGTCAGTATATTTTGCCTATCAAAATGGTCCAGTATATGTCTATGAATTATGTGTTCTAAAATTTTGCTGGGGACTGAGGTAAGTGAAATTGGTCTATAATTAATGGGAAGGGTTCTGTCTCCGGATTTAAAAATTGGGGTCACATTTGCCAAAAGCCAGTCTTGAGGGAGTTCACCGGTCTGTAAAGTCTGTGAGAATATAACCTGCAGGACAGGGGCAAGAACGCTAGCGTTAGTCCTCAATATCCTGCAGGGCATATTGTCTGGTCCAGTCGCTTTGTGTATGTCTACCTCAGATAAAAGTTCTCAATTCCTTGGATGTTTATATGAATAGGAGGGATAGGTGAGTGTGATGGTGTTGGCATGTCTGGTAAGTGTTCATGTTCATGGGTAAAAATGGACTGGAATTGTGTGTTAAGGGCGTTGGCTTTGCCTTGTAGGTGTGTAACCAAGGAATTGTTGGGTAGTAATGTTGTAATACCGGTCGAGTCTTGTTTGAGCGCTTTATAAAAGCCGAAGAATTTTTTGTGTGTTGTCTGTGAGGAAAGTGGATGTGTATTTAGTTTCTGCTTGTTGAGTTTCTTTCTGTAGTGCTTTCTGTATATTTTTGTATTCTAACCAGTATTCTGTATCGTTGTATCGCTTTGCACTGTTGTATGCCTTTACCTTGGTTCTGTGTAGTCTTTTTAATAGTCTATTGTACCATGGTAATGACTGGTTATTTGTGATAGTTTTCGTGGGTATGTGCTTGTCCATTGTGTCACATATAAAGTCACGAAGTCTGGTCCAGTTTGTTTTCACAGAACTGGCCATTGGGTCTGAGTCAAGGAACGAGTCACAAAATTCAACTAAGTCTTGGGTAATGCCATCCATGTCAGCTCTGTTGTACATGTAAATTGTCCTGGGTAATTGTTTTTGTGTTGTTGGCTTGATGTTTGCGTCAATGAGTACCATCTCATGGTCACTAAGAGAAGGTAGTACTCGTGTCCGTGTAATTAAAGAAATTTTGTTTGTGAGAAATAAGTCTAATATGTTGGATGTGACCCCATGTCTTATGTTAGATTATGTCTTTCTACACTGACTTGTGTGCCTGTTGGTTCGAGTACTGTTTGTGTAAGTGAGTGGGTGTTAATGATGTCAATAAAATGTTCATGTAAGAGTTTCCTATCAGTCTGTAATAGTAAGTCGCCTTCATGGGTGGAATTGTCCAGTGTTGCCTGTGCTGTCCAGTTTATGTCGGGAAGGTTGAAGTTACCAGCCAACCATATATTTTTGGAGGGGTCAATTTTAGATAAACATTCGTCAAGGGTCTGCAGGTATTCTATGTTTGAATTTGGGGGACGATAAAAAGATCCTATAAAGAGTGTCCTACAGCCCTGTATCTGTAATTTAGTCCATATGGACCAATAATGCACACCCTTCCCTTCCTCTCCCTTTACACTTTTCATCCATACTTGCCCATATCATGCCTCCTTCCATTCCTTCCCACATCGTACTCTTCCCTCCATCCCCACACTCTTCCACCTCCCATCCAACACCAATAACACAAGCCTGGGAAAACATTTGGTGGTATTCAATGAGTGTAATGAAGTGTGTGTGTGTGTAATTGTAATAGCCTTTACACACACACACCTGGGATAACATTTGGTGGCCTTCCATGAGTGTAACATGAAGTGTGTGTGTGTACTTATAATGGACTGTGCACACACACACACACACACTAGCCTGGAATAACATTTGGTGGTGTTCAATGAGTGTATAAGTGAAGTGTTGATGGATACAAGTAATTGTTCATTGTATATCCAGGGTTTACTATACACTTACCACCACCTCCTCCAATGAGTTGACTTGAATGGTATTTGTTGAGCAGAAACAACTGCTGCTGGGGACTGGGTAGAGGCAGCAGAAGGCCCATATGGGGAGGTAAGGCCATCTCCAGGGGCCAGGGGTGGGAAGGCTTGGCTGTAAAAGAAAGGTAAATAAAGTCATGAGCTTCGTTGTGGGTAATGTTAAAAGTGCTTCCCCTATGTAGACAGTGGGCCATATTCAAGAACATTCACAGTGCATACAATGGTGTGGTACTGGTACAATGACTCCATAGACAAACAACAGAGCAATCATACCAGTACCACACCATCATCAACAACGAGAATTTCTTGCATAAGACCCAGTTCATCAAGGCAGCTAACCAAACCCTAATACAGGTAATTATGTACAATATTAAGAAAACACTGCAAATGATGATGTTTCCTACAATAACACAAATAATCTGTTATTACAAAGAGATTAATTAAAACTTTCAATAACTTTTTATGGACAAAAGAAATAAAAGTGGAAAACTGTGAAAATCTATGTCCCACATTAGCCAACTGAGGTGTTGGCACCACTGCCTGAAAAATAGTAACACTGCCATTACTCACTATTAACAAGGTTAGGTATTGGCAGGACTCTGCTTGCTGTGTTATCTTATGTAAAGCCCCTGGAGGTGGCTTGCTCCAGATGGGTGATGATGGTAGCGGTAGTGGTCCTGTGTCTCACTGCTAGTTGGCCATTTGTCAATCACTTGTCTCTGTAAAATTTTCCTGAGTGGTCATCTCTGTGCATTTGGACACAGCAGTTCCACCCTCCGGAAGAAGAGATTAATAAGTGATGCAATATTTCTATCTATCTATCTATAGCTCCGACGCCTCGTTCCCTCCGGGAACTCCCCCCAAGGGGGTGGCCACGGCAGAAGTGTCTCCAGTTCTCCCTGTTCCAACACTCCCTCCTTACTTGTTCAAGCCCTACTCTGCCCCTCACGTTTTTCTCCTTTACATACTCTTCCACTCTGTTCTGCCATCTGACCGGAGGTCTGCCTCTCACACCAGGTGCCACAACTTCACTTCCATACACCTTCTTTACAAATTCCTCGCCTTGCATTCTCTCCACATGTCCAAACCATCTCAATGTATTACGTTTCACTCTCTCAACCACTCCACACTCAATACCAATTGCCTTCTCACTCATACCACATCTCTCATATACACTCTCATTACTTTCTCCATCCCATCTAGTAAGTCCACATGCTCCTCTCAAGTAACTCATTTCCACAGCACCTATTCTAGACTGATGAGCCCTACTCCATGTCCATTCTCTGACGCATATGTCAGTGTTGGCAGGATTATACTATTTCGTAGTCCCCTTTTCACTTCCATACTCACACTTCTACCCTTCATAATCCTCCCCAGTGATCCTATGACCTGTCTACCCTTCACTGCTCTCTCCCTAATTTCTCCTTCCATACTTCCATGTTTACACATAACTGTACCCAGGTACTTAAACTCCTTCACTTCCTCCATCCTCTCGCCCCTCAGAGTTATCTCACACTTCGTCCCAGTTGGTACAGCCACTCTGTAAGGTGTAGCAAAGTCAATCACTTCAGTTTCTGCTCTTTCAAATACCATCACTTTACTTTTGCCCACATTCACCTTCAGTTTCCTTCGTTTACACACAGACTGAAATTCGTCCACCACTCTCTGTAAATTCCTTTCATTCTCAGCCATCAGCACAGTGTCACCCACAAACAAACTTGCCACCAGGGACCAGTTTGTTTCATTCAGCCTCAACTTCACTCCCAGACCATTCACTTTGGCTTTCACCTCTCTCATACAACCATCCATATATATATTGAACAACCATGGTGACATAACACACCCCGGTCTCAGCCCTACACTAATATTAAAACTCTCACTTAGATCACCCTCTACCCGTACACATGCTTTTGCATCTGCATAAAAAGCCTCAATGCCTTTCAGCAAAGGCCCCCCAACTCCATAAATTCTCAACACCTCTGTCATAGCTTTCCTATGAACTCTATCGTATGCCTTCTCCAAGTCCATGAAGGCAGCATACAACTTCTTACCCTTCCCAATATATTTCTCCACTATTGATTTTAATGCAAATATTTGGTCCACACATCCTCTACCCTTTCTAAATCCTCCCTGCTCCTCACTAACTTTATTCCCTGTTATTTCAATCAGTCTTTCAGTCAGAACCTTCCCGTAAACCTTCCCCGGTACACTAAGAAGGCTTATTCCCCTATAGCTACCACACTCATCCTTACTCCCCTCATAGGATCATTGGGAAGGATTATGAAGGGTAGAAGTGTGAGTATGGAGGTGAAAAGGGGACTGAGAAATAGTATAATCCTACCAACACTGACATATGCATCAGAGACATGGACATGGAGTAGGGTGCATCAGTCTAGAATAGGTGCTGTGGAAATGAGTTACTTGAGAGGAGCTTGTGGGGTGTCTAGGTGGGATGGAGAAAGAAATGAAAGTGTGTACGAGAGATGTGGTATGAGTGAGAAGGCAATTGGTATTGAGTGTGGAGTGGCTGAGAGAGTGAAGCGTAATACACTGAGATGGTTTGGACATGTAGAAAGAATGCAAGGCGAGGAATTTGTAAAGAAGGTGTATGGAAGTGAAGTTGTGGGACCTGGTGTGAGAGGCAGTCCGCCGGTTAGATGGCAGAACAGAGAGGAAGAGTATGTAAAGGAGAGAAACGTGAGGGGCAGAGGAGGGCTTGAACAAGTAAGGAGGGAGTGTTGGAACAGGGAGAACTGGAGACACTTCTGCCGTGGCCACCCCCTTGGGGGGGAGTTCCCTGAGGGAACGAGGCGTCAGAGCTATAGATAGATTACAGATAGGACGCCTATTCTATGCTACTTTAAGTTTCTTAATATGTTTTACTTGTATAATTCATTGTCTGTACTGTACTTGGTATTTATTGAAAGAATTACCGTTTTGTAGCAGTGTTGCCAGATCCGGCTAGGTTCCAGTGTTTAGCCCCAGTCATTTCTTGTACTTTACCACGGTTATTTCCCGGTAGTTTGCCCAGGTTAGGTCCCGGTAGTCTGCTGGGGTTAGGTTAGGTAAGGTCAGGTAAGATCAGGCTAATTTCAAAATGCCCCATTTGAATATGCCCTATCTTGGAAATGCGGAGGAAATGCCATAGAAGAAAATAGTCTTAGAATGGTCTAAATAAGTGGGTAATGAAGGTAGAAAAACCGTACGCAATTTTTTTTTTTTTCTTTTTTCTATACCTCAACCTCGGGGCTGTAGCCTGTAGGCTGTCAGTAGCCCGTGACTCTTGCGAGGCCCCGAGATTATTGGGTGTCGCACCAGATGAGACAATGGAGCTTCGTGGTGATGTTGGTACTGTAGCTTCTCTTCTGCCCCACTAGATGGCCACACCTTATTTATACACGTTACTATCAGGGGAGAGCAGCTACACCGTCACTCACAGCATCTTGGAATATGGTCGGGCATCTTCTATGTTGTGAGTTGACGACGATGTAGGGGGTATTTTCTTGACGTGTCGGCGTAGCCAGGATAATTGATGAACAGCTGGACCCAGTTCACCTCTGAAAAATCCCAGACGTTTTCTCGTGGATTCGAACCCGGGTCCTTGACATTCGCAGTCCGTCTCTTTATCCACTCTGCCATGGCCTTCCCCATGACGGTAATTCTTTCAATATTTACCCTGTACTCTCTCAGCCAAGAATGGTTTGTTTCATCTTGTGTCTCATGACCACAAAGATACTACACGGGGCCATATTCAAGAACATTCATGGTGCATACAATGGCGTGGTACCGGTACGATTGCTCCATAGACAAACAACAGACCCATCATACTGGTACCAAGCTATCGTAAACACCACCACAGATGTTCTTGCATAAGGCCTACAATGCAATCAATGAAGTCAGTCGTACATTATACAGACAACTAACAGTCATAATGGTTTCTATGTTCACAACAAAAATGCTAACTAACTATATTAGTAATCAAACAAACACATGACCCATTAGGGGAGGTGGCAGAGTGGTTAGTGTTTTGGACTCATAACCTAGAGGTCGGGAGATTGATCCTCTCAGGTGAGGGCCTGAGAATATTTACTCTTCCGATTTGAGTTTCAGGCACTAACTATAAGGCCACCGAACGTCGTAAAATACCTTCACTGGTACCATAACAGCTGCAGTATTTGGAAATAACGCTCATTTCCCTCCCTCTGTGGCTGGGTACCAGTTCGGAAGTCGTGACGTGTGTGTGTGAGCAGCAGTTGACCTGGGCCACGGTAACGGGCTTGATTAAGCCCATGTCCGGTGTTGGAACATAAAAAAAAAAAGTATTATATTGAAAGAATTACCGTTATTGCGTACAGTTTTTCTACCTTCATGACCCACTTATTTAGACCATTTGGAAAATCTGCATAAGAGTTCCACGCGGCAAATATTTACAATTAATGTATATTTCAGTAGGAGTCAATGTAGTATGTTCATGTGTAATGAATGTAATTGGCGATTGCACTTACTTTCGGCAGAATAGCCTTTCGAAAAATCGCGACTGCTTCTGAGACTAAGTCCAGCGTAGCGCTTCAGAGACTAAGTCTAGCGTAGCAGTAAGTCTAGGGTGTCTATACCCTAAGTTCAGACTCCAGCGTTCACGGTGTCTTTCTCTGCCAGGTACTTCTTTAAAATAAGCCACTGAACACTGTAAAAAGTAGTGCACATCATGATGGGATGCTCATGTGCTACTTCAAGTTGCCATCTCGTAAATCATGTATTTTTTTAATTAAATGACGCCTTCATTATTCTTCTAATTCCATCACCATTTACATATAGATAATTTCATTATTTACTCACTTAATTTCATAAATTATTTTTTCATCTCATATTATTACAATCATTATTATTAATGCAATCTATTAACCTTCTGTATTCATCCGCAATTTTCCATCATCCCATTTTCCCCGCTACGTGACAAGCTGACCGTACCAAGATGGCTTCCAGCGTTAACAGGTGTGTTCAGCGTGACCTCGGTTTTTTCACGCATATTAATTTTGCTAAGCCACAAGAACTTTTTAATTTATGTGTGGATCATGGGCTAATTATGAAACATAAAATATGTGAGCAGTGTGGACAGGAGGCTACTATGGATTATAATAACAAATTATAGCGATGTAACAAATATGTAAGCTGGAATACAAAAACACGGCCCAGGTGTGGTTGGAGCCAGAGTGTATTCAAACATAGTTTCTTTGAAAATTTAATCATCTCCACAATTTTCCTGCAAGTCTTGTAAGAGTTAAAACCTCTTTGTAATATACTTTATAAACAAATAGCAATAATAATTATGTACAACAATTATAATGGCCAGTCCGGTAGTCTGCTAAGGATAATAACGGGGGGCAGTTAGGTCACGTGAGGTTATGCCCCGGTAGTCTGCCCCAGTTATGTCCCGGTAGTATGCCCTGGTTAGGTCCCGGTAGTGTGTCCCAGTCCAGATTAGGTTAGGGCAGGTCTGACGAGTTTCTACTGTATATTGTGCCCAGCTTAGGTCCCGGTGGTCAGCCCCGGTTAGGTCCCGGTGGTCAGCCCCGGTTACGTCCCGGTGGTCTACCCGGTTACGTCTCGGTAGTGTGCCCCAGTTAGGTCCCAGTAGTGTGCCCCGGTTAGGTCCCGGTAGTCTGCCCTGGTTATGTCCCGGTAGTCTGCCCCGGTTAGGTCCTGGTAGTGTGTCCCAGTCCAGATTAGGTTAGGTCAGGTCAGGTGAGGTCTGACTAGTTTCTACTGTATATTGTGCCCTGCTTAGGTCCCAGTGGTCTGCCCCGGTTAGGTCCCGGTAGTCTGCCCCTGTTAGGTCCCGGTAGTCTGTCCCGGTTAGGTCCTGGTAGTATTCCCCAGTTAGGTCCCGGTAGTCTGTCCCAGTTAGGTCCCGGTAGTCTGCCCTGGCTAGGTTAAGTCAGGTCAGGTCAGGTTTGGTTAATTATCGAAACTTGGCTCGGATTTCCCAAATCTTGACATTTATCCCTCATGAAAATTGCAAAACCCGAGACAAGTTTTGCCGAAAATTGGCTCGGATTTCCAAAATCTTGACTCCCCCATGAAAATTGCAAAACCCGAGCCAAGTTTTGCTGAAACTTGGCTCAGATTTTGAATTTTTCGACATTTATGCAGGTCAACAAACCAGTATCAAGGCAAAATAAGCTCATTTCCATGTTTTCCCCCACCCAAAACCCCCGATTCCCAGTGCCCTCCCCCAAGATTGAAGGGGTTAGGGAATATGTATAAACCAAGTGGTAATCCGGCTAGGTCCCAGTATTTTGCCCCGGTCATTTCCTGTACTTTACCACGGTTATTTCCCGGTAGTTTGCCCAGGTTAGGTCCCAGTAGTTTGCCCAGGTTAGGTCCCGGTAGTCTGCTGTGGTCTAAGTTAGGTTAGGTCAGGCTAATTTCAAAATGCCCCATCTTGGAAATGGTGCATTTGCGGAGGAAATGCCATAGAAGAAAATAGTCTTAGAATGGTGTAAATAAGTGGGGTGGGGGGGGGGGTCCTATCCTACCCCCCTCCCAACTCCTCTACCATACCCCTCGAGTCTGACTATAAAGACTACATATGGTGACTTGTCCTGAGTTATAACTGAACAGTCTACGGTTTAAAAAAAAAACAAAAAAAAAAACATGTTTTTCTTCATAAATAACGAGGTCCCCGCTCTGAGCCGCTCTTATCTGGACCCGTAAATGCCTCCTCCTCACCTCCCACCTACCGCATCGCATGCATAGCAATCCAGCTGTGCTGGTTCCACTATACCAATAATAGTGCATTTGTCGCGGCTTTCAGCCACTTAAATTGTATTTATTGGTTGTGGAACCAGCACAGCTTTAACTGTCCCACCCTCCTCCCGATGCGGCAGCCATTCACTGTTTTCTCATTGGAGTGGCAGAGCATATGCTCCCCTAGAGCGGGGTCAGTATCTCCACAGGCCACCACCAGGTGGCTCCCATGTCTAGTACAGCGCCAGATTTAAATTCATTTTACTTCTGATGATCGTCACGGAATAGACCCTTCTAGCCCAGAATATGCCTTCATGGGGCCTGGGCTGGAGAAGGGGTGTATTCTATAGCAATCCAGCTGTGCTGGTTCCACAACCAATAAATACAATTTAAGCGGCTGAAAGCCGCGACAAATGCACTAATTTACGCGTTTTCCCCCACCCAAAACCCCCGGATTCCCAGGCTCTCCCTCACGATTGTATCGGTAGGAATGGGGTGGGAATAGTATCAAAATACATCATTTCCGAAAATCAATTTAAACAAAAAACATCCAATCCTTTCATTTTAAGATTATTCTAAAAAATAAAAAAAATAGATGGAGGCATGATTCCAAAGATTTACCACGGTAATTCTTTCAATAAATACCGAAAAACCGTACGTGATAACAATTCTTTCATTATTTACCAGAAAAACTTGGAGGATGTTGCTACCACAGAGCTATAAACATAGAGCTCGCCACCACCCCACTGGCGTGTCGCCACCGGAAGTGGGTTGGCTGCCATGATACCTGCCCTTCCCCTCAACCCGCCAGCCTGTTAGATTATGCCAGGGTAAGATATTATTTCATTTATTCGGTCTTTTATTGATGATATGGTATATTAACTACATTATAGTGACTCACAATATATGAATAAGTATTTATTTAACCGATATATTAGTGAATGGCTGATTAAATATAAATACATTTCGGTTAAAAGGTGAAATGAGTTAGATAAACAAAACTATCGTTGGCTCTCATCCAAAGTCACCTTCTTATAATATATAATTATATACAACGTACTTAATCTCTATTATGATAAGTATTTTATGTTCACATTGTTCAGTATGTATGTATGTCACACTAGAGTAATATGTGTGTATGTATGCATGTCACACTAGAGTAATATGTATCTATGTATGTCACACTAGAGTAATATGTATGTGTGTATGTCACACTAGAGTAATATGTATGTGTGTATGTCACACTAGAGTAATATGTATGTATGTATGTATTTCACACTAGAGTAATATGTATGTATGTATGTTACACTAGAATAATTAATATGTATGTATATATATATATATGTCATACTAGAATAATATGTATGTATGTCACACTAGAGTAATATGTATGTTTGTCACACTAGAATAATATGTATGTATGTATGTCACACTAGAGTAATATGTATGTATGAATGTACAGCCGTGGTCAAAAATAATCATCCATATAGGAGTAACTCACGTAAGATTTTGACCAGCTTCCCTCTGTTCCTTAGCTGATAAACATTCCAATAAATAGGTATAGTGCCATCGTTTAATTTAATACAAACAGCTACACACTACTTAAAACAATAAAATAGTATGTGAACATGAAAACATTACACAGTAAATTGTTAAAGTTACCCATATGTTGATGATTATTATTGACCACGACTGTATGTATGTATGTCACACTAGAGTAATATGTATGTATGTCACACTAGAGTAATATGTATGTATGTATGAATGTCACACTAGAGTAATATGTATGTATGTATGTAAGGTAAGTGGAGGGAGAGGGAGACAGATTACAGTTATATATATTTGTCTTGTTTAATAAACCAGTTTAAGTTTAATTTCTTTGCATAATTTTCCGTATGGACATTATCTCAGCCTTGTTAATTGATTTAACAAAACCTTTATAATTAGATAACAAGATACAATGCATTACAAATCAGGGAAATGTCAATAACTGTGGAAAGAAACATACTATACAAGTACGTACGGGAGTTCAATGGGCAACTATCTATACAATAGAGCGCTCGCCTGTGGTGACACTCCTCCCCTATCTAATAACACAGGGTTAAGCGCTCTATGTTTTTAGCTCTGTGGTTGCTACTCTTGCCAGGTCTGAATGACGAAATTTCCCTATTATTGGTATAGTGGAACCAGCACAGCTAGATTGCTATAGAATACACCCCTTCTCCAGCCCAGCCCCCAAAAGGGCGTAATCAGGGCTAGAAGGGTATATTCCGTGACGATCATCAGAAGTAAAATTAATTTAAATCTGGCGCTGTACTAGACATGGGAGCCACCTGGTGGTGGCCTGTGGAGGTACTGACCCCGCTCTAGGAGAGCAGCCGCTCTGCCACTCTGTCGCGGAACACGGTACTGTCAACATCTTCGCTCCTCGCTGCTACGCTATGGTATTGTGTCACGTGTTCCTGCTATCGTTTCTTTTGTGTACTAGTGGCTTGCCTGCTTTGCAGATGTATTGTGTGTGTGTGTTGGGGGGAGTGGGGAGTGTTAGTGTGGGGATTTATTTCCCTTTTTCGGGAGTTTCATTTCATTTCTTTCCTCTAGGTGAGTTTCGTTTGAGCCCCGTTTAGGGGTTTTTCTCCCTCCTCTCTCCTTCTCCCTCTCCCCCGCCACTAGTTCACGTGTTTTTGTTGTGTTTTACCTCGGGGTTTTTCTTTTAGCGAGGTTTTTCCTCCTTTTAGCGAGGTTTTTCCTCCGTCCCACGTGGGGCCCTTGCCTCCCCACGTGGCGGAGGGTGTTGGGCCTTTGGGCCCTTACTGTGTTTACCCCGAGTGTGGTTTAAGGTTACGTGGGCTGCGGTGAACGAGGATTGTGCCCAGGTTCTCGTTTTCCCTTCCCTCCGTTTCTTTTTTGGGTTTTTTTTTTTTTTTAGTGTTTTTCCAGGGCGTCTGTGCCCCTGGGTGTTTGCCCCTCAGGCGGTCTCGCTTCGAGATTTTTCCTTGGGGGCTCTCCTTCCTCTCACGAGAGGGGGTTGGCTTGGCTGACGGGGTTTTTTCCCCGGATGGTGCGTGTGGGGTTTTAGTTAGGTTTTCCCGTGCCTCTCGCTGTGTGTGCGTCTGTTCACGTGTTAACCCATTCTTTGTTTCCTTCTCTCCCTCAGCCTACTCGTGCCTTATGTGCTGCTTCGGGTTGTACTGTGCGGGTCTCGCCTGATGGCCACCTGCATTGTTCTCCCCACGCACCCTGCTTCACTCCCTCGGGTTACGACCCTCTGGCATGTGATGTGTGCCGCCCTTGGGCTGAGCTGTGCCGGGAGACTCCCGCCGCTGCCCGTGCTAAACTCCCTGCCCTTGCCTCCCTTCGTATGGCGTGGACGAGGGCCCGGAGAATGGCGCACAAACGAGACGGATCTTCCTTGTCGTGGTTGGACCCTGCGTTGGGAACGGAACTGGGTTTATCCAGGACCCGTTACCCTTCGACGTGTCTCTCGGAGTCTCAGGGGCTAGAACCCCCTGTGGCCCGAGAGATTTCGTCGCCTTCCCTAGACGGTTCTGCGACTCCTTTCCGGGGCTTTACGCCCCGGCCTGAGAGCGAGCCCGTCGTGCTAGTTACCCTTCAGGCCTCACCGGTACAAGGGCCTAGCAGGGAACCTGAGGTTTCGTCGCCCCCGAAAGCTGGCCCTTCGGGTCTCTCTCGGGAGCGCAAGCCCTCTAGGAAAAGGTCCCGTCGCTCCAGGTCCCATCGCTCCAGGAAGACCCGTTCTCGTCGTCGCTCTCCTTCCTCTTCGTCTGCCTCCTCGTCTGCCTCTTCGAGGGACTCCTCTTCTCCCTCCCGCCGACACCGCAAAGATAAGCGGAGGGAGAGGAGCCCCTCGTCAAGGAAGATTATGCGGTTGATCCGTGCCTGTGTTCCCAATGCCCTTCCTGACTCTCCTTCGGGTCCAGTTGCCCTGCCCCCGGTAGTGCCAGCTATACCCGTTCCGGATCCCACCCTTCCTACCCCTCCTACCGCTCCGTCGCCGGTCGGGCACTCGGGGGCCCCCCGGAGATGCTGGAGACGTTATCATCCTTCCAGCTTCTCCGGACCCCGAGTCTCCGTCCGGAGACCTGGCGGAGGAGCTACCTACCTCATCCCCTCCTTCCCCGTCGCCCCTTGCCTTGGACGACGGGTACCTTCCCTACTCTTGGGCCCTACTCCCGCAGGCTTGGACCCATTCTTTAGAGGAGGGCAGATTGGTGGCGTTGTCTCCGGACACCGCCCAGCCAGGGGGCTGGTTAAGAAGGGACGACGTTGTGGTCAAGTGGGGAGCTGACGAGAAGGGCGACGCAGCGCCCTTTTATAAGGCCAGGCCTCATTCTGCTCCAGTACCCACTGCGTCGAAGGTCTCCTCTGCGGCTACCTTGGACGCGATGGTTTTTCTGATGGAAAACAGTCAATTACAGTTGTCTCAGGCTTGGAAGATTGACCGCTCCTACGGGAATACGGCAGTCTTCCTAGCCTCAGACGCTTACTTTCCAGGGGATAAGGGCGATGAGGACTTGAACATCCCGTCTCTGCTCCTTAATTCCCTGGACCATCAGAAAAACACCGCGCCCAAGAAACCACCTCCTCCGTCTTTCGCAGTCATCCTCCCTCCTTCCCGGGCTCCACCAGGATTGAGAGAATGTCTGTGGAAGACGGAGAAGGAGCCACCGGTCCCCTACCAGTTGAGGGAGCCCGACGGCAAGCTGAGACAGTCGGAAACAGCCGCCAGATTGGAGTTGTCACACATCATCTCCACTGGCACGGCTGTTTCTTTCATTAGAGACTGCCTCAGCACCCTCACCAACACATACCATGAGTTGTCAGGCCTACAATTAACTTGAGTACCTTTCGGCTTTCGTTATTATGAGAGATACAAGGGAGTGGGTTTCTCTGTTTCGTTCAAATCTCTACCCTGAGCTTGCTCGGATTTGTCTTTTTCCCTTACAGTGACGTCCTTGCGTCCATGACCACCGGTATGGAAGGCGTGGGGGCGATGACCACCCACAACCTCCGGGAAGCTGCGAGGAACTTTGCGGAAGCGAGACTGGCTTCCCGCCAAGCTGCCGCCAAGTTAGCTCCGAAAATGGCGCAGAGGGGGGTGGTACGGGCCGTTCCACTCTCCCCTGCGCTGTTCGACCAGGCAGCCACGGACTCCGTGTTCTCCTCCCTCCCGGCGGTCATCAACATCCCTAAGCCTTCCACTGTGTTACTAAAAATTGGGGAAATTGGGGGGGGGGGGTGGAAACCCCTGTCTAAGTCTGCTCCTAATTGTTCTGTTTGTCCGTAGGCCACGTACTCCACAGCCAGCGAGGCCAGCGGCCCAATCTAGGAGGCCCGCCCAGCCTTCCAGACCGGTCAGGACCAACTACCCCGCCCCTCCCAGGCAGTACCCTAGGTATAGGGCCCAGCAGCCCTTTCGAGGGAGGGGACAGGGCTCCAAGACTCTTCCCAGAGCCAAGCCCTCCTTCCCCCACCCCTCCAGTAAGGACCGCTCCACCTGAAAGGCCAGTCAGGGGCTGCCTCACGGGATGGTCAGCGGCCTGGCCCTCCCACGGTTGGGCAGCAAGGGTCATCCGCCAGGGCCTGACCTGGCCCTGGATATCTGTTCCGGTGAGTACCTGTTCTTTTATCTCAGTTTGACCTTTCTGACATATGACATAACCTCCCCACCTCTGGTCCCGTTAGTGTCATTGCCGGGTAACAGTTAATTTTCAAGGTCACTCCTCACTACCTGTCATCCCTCCCTACCTGCCCGGGTTCCCCCCCCAGGTATAGGATTAACGGTATACCCTCTGACACCTGTCATTTTCCGTTACAGCCACTGCGTCTACCTCCCGCTTCAACCAAAGTGTCCCTTTCAGTCGTCCCGCACATTCAGGAAATGCGGGAAAAAGGGGTAGTGGAGCGGGTGAGGGGGAGGGTCTTTCTGTCTCGTTTATTCACGGTCCCCAAAAAGGACCAGGGAAAAACGAGATTGGTGATGGACCTGAGCAAGTTAAACACATTTCTGAAACCCCTTCGTTTCAAGATGGTTTCAGTTGCTCAGGTCCGCACAGTTCTTCGGAAGGGGGACTGGTTGGCATCCCTGGATCTCAAGGATGCTTACTGGCACGTCCCGATCCACCCCAGGTTTCGCCGATTTCTGGCTTTCCAGGTGGGGACCGAGACGTTCCAGTTTACCAGGCTCCCTTTCGGTCTTTCTCTAGCTCCTCGGGTCTTCACAAAGCTCGTGAAGGTGGTGGCATCCCGCCTGACGGAGGCGGGTGTCCCCACCCTCATGTATCTGGACGATTGGTTGCTTCATGCCCCTACCAAGGAGCAGATAGCAAACAACGTCAGGATAGCAAGGGAGGTGTTAGGGGAAATGGGGTTTCTGTTAAACATCCCCAAGTCCTCTCTCACCCCCACTCGCAAACTGTGTTGGCTGGGAATAGAGTGGGACTCTCTTTCGGCCACCCTCTCGCTCGCTCCAGACAACGCCCGCCGGACCCTCCGTCACGTCCGCCAGGCTCATTTTTCCCGTACTTTCTCTCGCCGCCAGTGGGAATCATTGCTAGGGTGCCTAAATTTCGCGGCCCCTGCATTGCCCCTGGGACGACTAAAACACAGGAGGCTGATGCGGGAGGTAAACCTCCACCTAGCCTCCGCACACACGGACCTTCCCAGGCAAATACCCAAGTCACTCCACCGACTCCTCCGCCCCTGGCTACGTCCCGGTGCCCTGCGTCAGCGAGTTCCCTGGGTGTTTCCCTCCCCGGGGATCACGGTGGCGACAGACGCATCGGACGTAGGCTGGGGATACCAATCTTGCCTGGGACACCAACGGTGCGGGGGTTGGAAGGAAGAGGAAATGCTACTACACATCAACGCCAGGGAGTTGATGGTAGCAAGGGAGTGGCTCAACAGACACCCTCAGTTTTCCAGGATAGGCGTCCGCTTCGATATGGACAATATTGCGGCCGTGCAGTGCCTACAGAAACAGGGCACGACACGGTCGGAAATTCTCCTGTCCCTGTCAGAACAGATTTTCTCGGTAGCGGCCAAGAGGGCGATTCACCTCTTGGCCCGCTACGTGCCAGGGCGGGAGAACGATTGGGCGGACGCACTATCCAGGTTCAGAGGGACGTCAGTCGAGTGGCAACTGCGTCCCCCTGTGTTCGAGTCACTCTGCCTTCGCTACGGGACACCGGAGGTGGACCTGTTCGCCTCCCCATCCACGGCCCTCCTTCCTCTGTTCCTGACCTTCTCATCCAGGACAGAGGCGGGAGGTCCGGACGCCTTCACGGAGGACTGGAACAGGTGGGGGTACCTTTATCTATTTCCACCCCCAGCTACGTCAGTCCTTCTGAAGGCGATCCTCAAGCTGCGCGCGTTCAGAGGGAGGGTACTCCTCATAGCCCCCTTCTGGCCAGCGCAGCCGTGGTTCGGAGAACTGTCCCGGTGGTGCCCTCATCCTCTTCAGCTGGGATCGGCGTGCCTCTCCAGCACCCTGTCTGCACCACTCCAAGCGTCACTGAAACTACACGCTTGGAGTTTCTACGGGGAGTCCTCAGTAAAAGGTTCACTAGCGAGACAGTGGGCAAGATGCTGAGGGCTCACCGTCAGTCGTCGGTGCGGCAATACGAATCGTGCTGGAAAAGATTCCAGGACTTCTTACGTAGACACCCCTCAATGGTCATCTCGGAGGATACAGTCCTGGAATTTCTCACCTGGCTCGCCGATTCCACAAACAGGGCCCCTGCGACGGTGCTTGTGCATCACGCAGCCCTGTCTGATCCCCTCCTCCTAGGTTTTAATATTAAAGTTTCGGAGAGACCTCTCTCTCTTCTGAGGATGGGGATTCGGGCGGGGACAGCACCTCACAGGGCCCAGTCCCCTTCCTGGTCCCTTCACTGTGTCCTAACGTACCTTACCTTCGAGGGGGTCCCTCTGGAGGTTCGTCACCTCCTCCAGAAAGCTCTCTTCCTGCTCGCCTTAGCTACCGGGTACAGGGCCTCTCAGTTGGCAGCCCTGACCGTCACCCAGCTTTTTCCTCTGTCAGTCCTAACCTTACCATGTTAACTGTCTCCCCCTCTCCTGCTTTCCTAGCTAAGAACGAGCAGGCTGACGACAGGATTAGCCCCCTCGCAGTACCCTCCTTCCTGAGGGATGGGACTTTCCATCCTCTCTGTCCAGTCCACGCCTTCACCGCTTACGTGCATGCAACGAGAGAGGCTTCCCCGGACCACCTCTTCTATAACTCAAGGTCCGGTAACCCTCTCTTCCCCAGGTCCATTGCTCGCCTCCTCTGCCGAGTGATCGAAAACGGGGATCCCGGACACGCCCCTAGGGCTCACAGCGTTAGAGGCGTGGCCGCCTCCCTCACCTTTCTCAGGACTCACTCGGTGGAGAGGGTACGTGATCTGGGGGGCTGGACATCCACATCCTCCTTCAGGAAGAGGTATCTGTTCCATTCGCTCTCCCCTACCCCCTGCGTAGCTATGGGGACCCCACCCACAACTACTCAGGGTCCCCAGAGGAAAGGAAAAAGGGGTAGGGGCCGCCCAAAGGGAAAAGGTCGGGCGACGTAACTACCATCACATCATCCTTCATTCCCATCCTGTATATATTTACATCCCCATGCATCATGTTGTACATATGTGGCTGCGTAATAAATTACATTGTTATGGAATTCTGAGTATTTATTATCCCCGTTCTTGCACGGCTAATATACTATGATGAGTGACTGGATTTTAAATAAAAAGTTCAACTTCAGTGTTCCTCTTTCATCCTCTCGGGATATTCCTCTAGAGCCCGGGGATTATAACCCTGGCTCGAGTATTTAAAAAAAAAAAGGGGGGGGGTTGGGGGGGGCCTCACCTGCCCCAGCTCCTCTACCATACCCCTCGAGTCTGCCTATAAAGACTATATCTGGTGACTTGTTCTGGGTTATAACTGAACAGTCTACGGTTACAACGACTTCATTTTTACACGGTCCCCGCTCTGAGCCGCTCTTATCTGGACCTGCGAATGCCTCCTCCTCACCTCCCACCTACCGCATCGCATGCATAGCAATCCAGCTGTGCTGGTTCCACTATACCAATAATAGTGCATTTGTCGCGGCTTTCAGCCGCTTAAATTGTATTTATTGGTTGTGGAACCAGCACAGCTTTAACTGTCCCACCCTCCTCCCGATGCGGCAGCCATTCTCTCTTTTTCTCATTGGAGTGGCAGAGCGGCTGCTCTCCTAGAGCGGGGTCAGTACCTCCACAGGCCACCACCAGGTGGCTCCCATGTCTAGTACAGCGCCAGATTTAAATTCATTTTACTTCTGATGATCGTCACGGAATATACCCTTCTAGCCCTGATTACGCCCTTTTGGGGGCTGGGCTGGAGAAGGGGTGTATTCTATAGCAATCAAGCTGTGCTGGTTCCACAACCAATAAATACAATTTCAGCCGCGACAAATGCACTAATGTCACCTCAAAATCTCCCTGTTTACTCTTGAACATTGACGGTGTAGCAGTAGGAAGTTAGGAACTGGAACCACCATACAACCAGCTGCCAGCAGGCACACGACGGTCGACGGCAAAAAAAATAGCTGCGAGGCTGTGCGAGCATCCTTGCCAATTTAGCAAGAGTCGCTAGATCTAGCTACTTTTTACGAGATGTACTAGCTACACGACACATACTGGTGTGGTTACGTCCAGATTCTGTGGTGTGTAGGATTTGTTATATATATGTATAGGCCTATTACTGTACTTAATATGAAATACATAATTAATTCGTTTGAAACATAGGTCAGAATTTAGCTTACCATCATCTAGCTACTATTATTCTAGCGCATTGACGACATTGTGCTTCGGTTTAGCCATATAATTAATTTTTAATAATCTTAAACTTATAAGAATAAACTTAGGAGATGCACACATCATTCAGGTAAATTTGCCTTGGTGGCATATTTACACAAACATTATTAGAACATAAGCTTCTGCAGTGTCACACTGGACTTTGACAGATATTTGTTGTTAATCTAACAAATATATCAGCAGCAGATGGAATGCCTTATTTAATATTTGATAACAAATTTTACAGTAATACTAATAATTATAATGTTAATTTATTTTGTCCTTATTTTCTATAATAGTTTGATTTATTTAACCCACAATTATATACTGTACCATCTGTTATAAAAGTATGTCTTTTGAGTCATGTACAATATTAACAGTTTATTATAAGAAATAAATGTCTTTATACTGTACTTGATGTTTTGCCAGACCCTACCTTATTGTATTTATATTGTACGTGACATTTTTGTCACTAATATAATTTTATAATCCTATCATGGGGTCTCTGCGAATTCACAACATTCTGTCACACTACTTTGTTTGAAACTCATTTATTGCCCAGCATTTAACTTCATACAGCTCAGATATATCCCCTATCACCCATAGATTTCATACACTGCTAGAGTGACATAAGACCCATTAGGGCCTGCTGATGCTAATCTTATTAATAATGGTCAATCTCTACCTCTAGTTAAAGTTTAGGGAAAATTATATACTCTACCCTATTTTTATATCTTGCCTCATTATAGGGTGATACTACAGAGAACTCCTAGTTTCTTCACTTCTTCAATAAGTCATCCTTATTCAACAGAGGTGAAATGAGGTTCCCTACACAGTTGGTGTAAGGGTGAGGTGACCTCACTTACCACTTTTGCACTGTGGAGGAAAGAAAATTATAATGCAGGGAAGATAATTATGATTACATAACCAGTCATACCGAGGCCATATTTCTGCACAAACAGCATACACACTATGATCAAAGTGTTCTAGCTGTGGAGATGTGCTTAACTATAGTGTCTTGTTTAAGGACTTAGATTTCAATTTGGAAGGTAAAGATATCTTAGCCAGAGGCAGTGATAGAAGAGGAAGCTCTTTGCTACATAGGTGGCTATATTATAAAAAAATTGTAGAAATATATCCATATTTAGGAAATAAGGCCAGCAATTGTGACACTGTTTGCATAAGCAAATCATAGACTGAAATGATTAATAGAGGTAAGCTATGTGCCATCTCCCTTCAGATACATTTTTTTCTCAATTGGTTAAAATGAGATAAATGTTTAAAGCAGTTCATGGTGAAAGCCTTGGTGAAGGGAAACACTGCTTTAGCTCACTTGCTTCTGCAATAGGACATATGGGAATTGATATACCCAAAGATGTAGTGTCCTGTAAAATATCTGTATACTTCAGAATGAAACATCTAAACAAAATCATTGACATAGAGAAGAAAGGAAAATCTTGTAGACATATGAATAGGAAAATGACAAGCAAAATAAAGTTATGCAGTAATATAGCTGGGTAAAATGGGAGATGGAAAAAATGTGTGATAAGTATTTTTCATAGCCATGTAATTTTGTAAATTATACCGTAATTTAATATATGTACTGTATATACAATAAAGTTTGTATTGATATCTTCTATTAGAATATGAGAGGGTTAAGAATGTCAGCTTGTCTAGAATAACATATATTAGGTCATATACAGCAATGATGTGATGGAGGGAGGTATAAATTAAGTAAGAGCTTGGTATGTTACAAGTACTGTATAAATGATAATTGAATGCTTAATGTATTGAAACGTGAATTAGGCAAGGGAAAATAATGAGTTAGATTGTCACTGCACATTCTCAAGATCAAGGTATGGTACGGAGCAGCGCTCATCATGTCCTCCTCGTACAGCGGCTACTTATTTATGACATTTTTTCCTTACTCGGGATATTCCATGCGCTGTTTTTGGTGCCAATCGCTTGCAAATCCTATCGAGTTTATCATTTCATACATAAATATTGACATAGTACACGAAATGCGAAACTGAAAAATACATTACTGCCGGAGCATTTTTCCCATAAGAAAATACATAAGGAGAGACGTGTGTAAACGAAGGAAACTGAAGGTGAATGTGGGCAAAAGTAAAGTGATGGTATTTGAAAGAGCAGAAACTGAAGTGATTGACTTTGCTACACCTTACAGAGTGGCTGTACCAACTGGGACGAAGTGTGAGATAACTCTGAGGGGCAAGAGGATGGAGGAAGTGAAGGAGTTTAAGTACCTGGGTACAGTTATGTGTAAACATGGAAGTATGGAAGGAGAAATTAGGGAGAGAGCAGTGAAGGGTAGACAGGTCATAGGATCACTGGGGAGGATTATGAAGGGTAGAAGTGTGAGTATGGAAGTGAAAAGGGGACTACGAAATAGTATAATCCTGCCAACACTGACATATGCGTCGGAGACATGGACATGGAGTAGGGCGCATCAGTCTAGAATAGGTGCTGTGGAAATGAGTTACTTGAGAGGAGCATGTGGACTTACTAGATGGGATGGAGAAAGTAATGAGAGTGTATATGAGAGATGTGGTATGAGTGAGAAGGCAATTGGTATTGAGTGTGGAGTGGTTGAGAGAGTGAAACGTAATACATTGAGATGGTTTGGACATGTGGAGAGAATGCAAGGCGAGGAATTTGTAAAGGTGTATGGAAGTGAAGTTGTGGCACCTGGTGTGAGAGGCAGACCTCCGGTTAGATGGCAGAACAGAGTGGAAGAGTATGTAAAGGAGAGAAATGTGAGGGGCAAAGTAGGGCTTGAACAAGTAAGGAGGGAGTGTTGGAACAGGGAGAACTGGAGACACTTCTGCCGTGGCCACCCCCTTGGGGGGAGTTCCCGGAGGGGACGAGGCGTCGGAGCTATAGATAGATAGATAGATAGAGACGTCATATCATAACAAAGGTCGTGTGTTTTGTTTACTGCGGTGTGGTATGACATGTTGGGCCCCTACGCATGCACAGTTGACGGGTTCCAGGGAGGTTCCACTTCCTACTGCTACACCAGCCTTGGTGTGAACAGGGCCATAAAGTACTCCGACTTCCACCGTATTATTGCCAGTTTAATCCAATAGAATTTATATGGGCTCAAATCAAACAAGAAATAAAGAAAAAAAATAACAAGCAGTTAATGAAAAATGTTAAATACCTTACTCTAAAAGCTATCATTATTGGTAAAGTGGAACCAGCACAGCTGGATTGCTATAGAGCACACCCCTTCTCCAGCCCAGGCCCCGTATAGGCGTATTCTGGGCTAGAAGGGTCTATTCCGTGAAGATCATCAGAAGTAAATATAAATTCAAATCTGGCGCTGTACTGATATGGGAGCCACCTGGTGGCGGCCTGTAGAGGTAGTGACCCGCCCTGGACCAGCGGGAGCGACCGCTCGGTCACTCTTTTGCGGAACACGTACTGGTCAACATCTACGCTCCTCTCTGCTTCGCTATGGTAATGTGTTACACGTGTTCCTGCTATTGTTTCTTCTGTGTTGTGTCTAGTTGCTTGCCTGCTCTGCAGATGTGTGTGTGTGTTGTGTGCGTTGGGGTTTTTATTGTGGGGGCAGTTTTTTCTTTCTTTTCCCTGGGACTGGGGTCTGTTTTTCCCTCCTTCCCTGGGGCTTACTTTGGGGCCCCTTTTTGGGTTTTTCCCCCTTCCTGCCTTCCCTCTCCCATCCACTCTGCCACTAGTTCACTACGGTTGGGTTTTTCGGGGCTGTTTAGCCTTCTGCGTGAGTGTTCTTCCCCACGTGGGGCCCTTGCCTCCCCACGTGGTGCTCCTTGGGGGCCCCTGCTGGGCCCCCTAGTGCTTCTTCCCCGAGTGTTTTTTAGTGTTACAGGCGGCAAGAATTATGCGTTGTCCTCGCTCCTGTCTTTCTGTGTTTTTTGGAGTTTTTTCTCCCCAGTGTGTTTGTTTTCCCTGGGGTATGCCCCTCCTGTTTGGGGCTGCGGGCCAGTGTTTCGGTCCGTGGGGGGTTGGTTTGCGGGTTTTTTCCCCCCGGATTGTGCGTGTGGGGGTTTATTGGGGTTTTTTCCCCGGGGGCGGGGGGCTGGGCCCCCCGCTACCCGAGTCTGTGTTTTTCCATTGTGTGTTCTTTCACGTATTATGTTTTCCGTGTACACGTGGATTCACGTGTATTTTTTCTCCCGCAGTCTACTCGTGCTTTGTGTGCCTTTACGGGGTGTACTGTGCGGATGTCCCCTGACGGCCACCTGCATTGTTCGCCCCATGCACCTTGCTTCACGCCCAAGAGCTACGACCCTTTAGCGTGTAGTGTGTGTCGCCCCTGGGCTGAGATGTGTCGGGAGACCCTCACTGCTGCTCGCCCTAAGCTTCCTGCCCTTGCCTCCCTTCGCACCGCGTGGACGAGGGCTAGGAGGATGGCACACAAGCGTGACGGGTCCTCCTTGACGTGGGCGGATCCTGTTTTTGGGGCCGATCTGGGTCTTTCCAGAACCCGGTACCCTTTGACGTGCCTCTCGGAGTCTCAGGGGATCGAGCCTCTAGCACCCCGAGAGGCTATGTCGCCTTCCCTAGACGGATCTCCGACTCCTTTCCGGGGCTTCCCGCCCCGGGAAGCGAGCGAGTCCGTCGCGCTGGCCACCCTAACTACCTCACCGGTACAAGGACCCAGCGGGGAACCTACAGCTTCGTCGCCGCCAAGGGCTGGCTCCTCGAGCCACTCTCGTGGGCGCAAGCGTTCAGCTAAAAGTTCCCGCCACGCCAAGAAGACCCGGACTCGCCGTCATTCTCCTTCATCCTCGTCTTCGTCTACCTTCTCCTCCTCCTCGTCGGAGAGCTCGCCCTCTCCCGTCCGCAAGCCCCGCAAGGGTAAACGGGCGGATACGAGCCCTTCGTCGAGGAAGATAGCGCGTATCATACGCAGTATCCTTCCTACCGTCATTCCGGATTTCAGCCTCCCTCCCGGGTCCGCTTCCCTACCTCCGGTAGCGGCGGCGGTACCCATTCCCGGACCCGCTCTTCCTCTTCCCCTCCTTGCTGCGTCGCCAGCCGGGGCCCCGTTGTGCCCCGGGGAGTTTGGAAACGTTCCCGTTCCTCCAATCTCTCCGGGCCTCGAATCCCCGACCGGTGCCCTAGCGGAGGAGCTGGCTACCTCCTCTCCTTCTCCTCCCCCCCCGGCTAGGGAGGACTGTTATCTTCCCTACTCTTGGGCCTTCCTTCCTCCTTCCTGTACTCACTCTTCTGAGGAAGGCAGACTGGTTGCGTGGTCTCCTGACACTTCTCAACCAGATGTGTGGGTAAGGAGGGACGACGTCCTAGTGAAGTGGGGAGCTGACGAGTCGGGCGACGCTATCCCCTTCTACAAGGCCCGCCCGATCTCCGCTCCAGTACCCGCTTCGTCAAAGGTCTCCACGGCGGCTACCTTGGATGCGATGGGCTTCTTGGTGAAGAACAGTAACCTTCAGCTGTCTCAAGCCTGGAAGATTGACCGCTCCTCCGAGAACACGGCAATCTTCCTGTCCTCGGACACGTACTTTCCGGGGGATAAGGGCGATGGGGACCTGGACATTCCAGCCCTTCTCCTTAAGTCCCTGGACCACCAGAAGCCCACCACTTCCAAGAAATCACCTCCTCCGTCCTTCCCAGTCATTCTCCCCCCTTCCCGTGCCCCTCCGGGTTTGAGGGAGTGTCTGTGGAGGACGGAGAAGGAGCCGCCGGTCCCCTACCAGCTCAAGGAGCCCGACGGGAAACTAAGGCAGGCAGAAACAGCCGCCCGGTTGGAGTTGTCCCATATCATCTCCACCGGTGCGGCTGTCTCACTCCTTCGGGACTGCATCAAGTCCCTCACGTCCACCTTCCATGAACTGTCAGGCTTAGAACTCTCGTAAGTACCGTTATTCGTTTGTTGTGTTATTTTGATGGGTACGGGGTACAGGGGTCCTTAGTTAACCTCCTCGGGTCTCTAACCTTGGGTTCCCTCGGATTACCTGTTTCTCCCCTACAGCGACGCGCTCATGTCCATGTCCACCGTGGCGGAGGGCATCGGGGCCATGGCCACTCACCACCTGCGGGAGGCGGCAAGGAACTTCGCCGAGGCCAGACTGGCGGCCCGCCAAGCGGCCGCCCCTGAGATGGCGCAGAGGGGCGTGGTGCGTGCTTCTCCACTGTCTCCTGTGCTGTTTGACCAGGCAGCGACTGACTCGGTCTTCTCGTCCCTCCCGGCGGTGATTAACATGCCGAAACCTTCCACCTCCAAGTAAGTTCCGTTCTGTTTACTCGGTGGGATTAGTGTTGGTTACAATGTTATTTTGAGACAAGGGAGGCGAGACGAGTGGGAACTTAGTCCCAATCTCCCAACCCCTCTCCCCGTCTCCCCTCAGAATACCCCCAGGATTCTTGGGTCATCTCCTAACCATTCTGTTTGTCTGTAGGCTGCGTGCCCCACAGCCAACCAGACCTGCCTTCCAGCCTCGCAGGCCCTCCCAGCCTACGAGACAACCGAGGAATGCCTACCCCACTCTTCCACAGCAGCCCCCCAGGTTCCACCAGCGGGGTCAGCAGCCTTTTCGTGGGAGAAGTCAGGGCGCCAAGCCCTACTCCAAGCCCAAGCCCTCCTTCTCCCACTTCTCCCAGAAAGATCGCTCCACTTGAGGGCCCCGTCCGGGGGTGCCTCATGGGGTGGTCAGCCGCCTGGCCCTCTCACGGTTGGGCAGCAAGGGTGAATCGGCAGGGCCTGACTTGGCCCTGGATTTCAGTCCCGGTGAGTAACTGTTCTTCTCATCCTCCCTGTTTGACATTTCTGACATATGACATAACCTCTCCCCACCTAGGTGTCCCGTTACTGTCAAAATCTCTCCCTCACTCCCATCCCCCCTCTGGGTCCCTCGGGTCCTGGCTGGGATTATCCGGTCACCCCACTGACACCTGTCACTTTCCGTTACAGCCGCTAAGTCTCCCGCCTGCCTCAGCCAAAGTGTCACCTTCGGTCGTCCAGCACGTGAGAAATGTGAGAAAAAGGGGTAGTGGAGCGGGCGACAGGGAGGGTCTTTCTTTCTCGGTTGTTCACTGTCCCCAAAAAGGACCCGGGGAAAACGAGACTTGTGATGGACCTGAGCAACCTAAACAAATTCTTGAAGCCCTTACACTTCAAGGTGGTTTCGGTTGCTTAGGTCCACACAGTTCTCCGAAAGGGGGACTGGTTAGCATCCCTGGACCTCCAGGATGCGTACTGGCATGTCCCGATCCACCCCTGGTTTCGCCGATTTCTGGCATTCCAGGTGGGGACCGAGACGTTTCAGTTTACCAGGCTCCCTTTCGGTCTCTCGCTAGAGCCTCGGGTCGTCACCAAGCTCGTGGGGGTGGTGGCATCCCGCCTGGCGGAGGTGGGTGTCCCCACCCTCATGTACCTAGACGATTGGTTGCTACACGTCCCCTCCAGGGAGCAGGTAGCAAACAATGTCATGGTAGCAAGGGGGGTGCTAGAGGAAATGGGGTTCTTACTCAACGTCCCCAAGTCCTCTCTCACCCCTACGCGCAGACTATCGTGGCTGGGAATAGAGTGGGACTCAGTTTCGGCCACCCTCTCGCTCGCTCCAGACAACGCCCGCCGGACCCTCCGCCACGTCTGCCAGGCTTACTTTTCCCGTACTTTCTCTCGCCGCCAGTGGAAATCATTGCTCGGGTCCCTGAACTTCGCGGCCCCCGCAATGCCCCTGGGACGACTGAAGCACAGGAGACTGACACGGGAGGTAAACCTCCACCTTTCCCCCGCACACAGGGACCTTCCCAGGCCAGTTTCCCACACACTTCACCGTCTCCTTCGCCCCTGGCTGCGTCAGCGAGTTCCCTGGGTATTACCTACCCCGGGGATCACGGTGGCGACAGACGCATCGGACGTAGGCTGGGGATACCAATCTTGCCTGGGACATCAGCTGTGCGGGGGATGGAAGGAAGAGGAGAGGCTACTACACATCAACGCTCGGGAGTTGATGGTAGCAAGGGAGTGACTCAACAGACACCCCCAATTTTCCAGGATAGGCGTCCGCTTCGATATGGACAATGTAGCGGCCGTGCAGTGCCTGCAGAGACAGGGCACTTCACGGTCGGAGATTCTCCTGTCCCTGTCAGAACAAATTTTCTCGGTAGCGGCCAAGAGGGCGATTCACCTCTTGGCCCGCTACGTGCCAGGGCGGGAGAACGATTGGGCGGACGCACTATCCAGGTTCAGAGGGACGTCAGTCGAGTGGCAACTGCGTCCCCCTGTGTTCGAGTCACTCTGCCTTCGCTACCGGACACCGGAAGTGGACCTATTCGCCTCCCCAACCACGGCCCAACTTCCTCTGTTCCTATCCTTCTCCACCAGGACAGAGGAGGGGGGCCCGGACGCCTTCACGGAGGATTGGAACAGGTGGGGTTACCTCTATCTTTTTCCCCCACCAGCAACGTCAGTCCTCCTGCAGGCGATCCTCAAGCTGCGCGCATTCAGAGGGAGGGTACTCCTCATAGCCCCCCTCTGGCCAGCGCAGCTGTGGTTCGGAGAACTGTCCCGGTGGTGCCCTCATCCTCTTCAGTTGGGATCGGCGTGCCTCTCCATCACTCTGTCCGCACCACTCCAAGCGTCACTGAAACTACACGCTTGGAGTTTCTACGGGGAGTCCTCAGCGAACGCTTCACTCAGGAAACAGTGGGCAAGATGCTGAGGGCTCACCACCAGTCTTCGGTGCGGCAGTATGAATCGTGCTGGAAGAGGTTCCAGGACTTCTTACGACGACATCCCTCCATGGTCATCTCGGAGGACACGGTCCTGGAATTCCTCACTTGGCTCGCCGATTCCACCAACAGGGCCTTGGCGACGGTGCTTGCGCATCACGCAGCCCTGTCTGATCCCCTCCTCCTAGGTTTTAATATTAAAGTTTCTGAGAGGCCCCTCTCTCTGCTGAGGATGGGGATTCGGGCGGGGACGGCACCTCACCGGGCCCAGACTTCTTCCTGGTCCCTTCACCGCGTCCTTACTTACCTGACCTTCAAGGGGGTTCCTCTGGAAGTGTGCCACCTCCTTCAGAAGTCTCTTTTCCTGCTCGCCTTAGCTACAGGGTACAGGGCCTCCCAGTTGGCAGCCCTGACCCGTCATCCAGCCTTCTCCTCTGTAAGTCCTAACCAGAAGACTTACAGAGGAGTAAGTTAGAAATTACATGTGCCTTTGACTGTCTCCCCCTCTCCTACTTTCTTAGCTAAGAACGAGCAGGCCGACGACAGGATTGGCCCCCTCGCAGTACCCTCCTTCCTGAGGGATGGAAGTTTCCACCCACTCTGTCCAGTCCACACCTTCACAGCTTATGTGGAGGCTACGAGGGAGGCTTCCCCGGACCACCTCTTCTACAACTCCAGGTCTGGTAAGGCTCTCTTCCCCAGGTCCATCGCTCGCCTTCTCTGCCGAGTGATCGAGAACGGGGATCCCGGACACGCTCCCAAGGCCCACAGCATTCGGGGCGTGGCCGCCTCCCTCGCTTTTCTCAGGACTCACTCGGTGGAGCAGGTACGGGATCTGGGGGGCTGGACATCCACCTCCTCCTTCAGGACGAGGTATCTGTTCCACTCGCTCTCCCCCACCCCCTGTGTGGCAAGGGTTCCCGCGGGAGGCGGAAAAGGGGGAGGGGGCGCCCGAAGGGAAAAGGTCGGGCTACGTAACTCCCGTCACCCATTCATCCTTTCATCCCATACGTCATCTCCATTCTGTACATTCTCACGCTCATCCCATGTCATTCATGTTGTACATATGGTGCTGCTGTAATAAAACTACATTGTTATGGAACTTTGAGTATTTATTTTCCGAGGGATAAAATAATGGTGACTTGATACAATAAACACATGGTTAGGACATATTGGTGTTTTTTTCCTCCTCTCGGGGACTTATGACCCAAACTCAGGCCATAGCCTAGGTTTGGAGGACTTTGAGATAAAAAGGGGGGGGGGGCCTCGACCCCCTACCTCTCCCCTCGAGTCTGACTATAAAGACAAACTACTTGTGACACTTTCTGGTTTATAACAGAAAGTTTGGTATATATAATGATAAATTATATATATGAGTAAAATCACTTCCAAAAGGGTCTGCCACTCAAACTCTTGGAAACCTTTTTTACAATAGTTTCACCTCAATACTCTTTATACGAGTTCCCGCTCCGGGCCAGGGGCTTCTTCCCGCTCTTCATAAAGGGGTGTGAATGCCTCCTCCTCACCTCCCACCGACAGCATCGCATGCATAGCAATCCAGCTGTGCTGGTTCCACTTTACCAATAATAGTGCATTTGTCGCGGCTGAAATTGTATTTATTGGTTGTGGAACCAGCACAGCTTTTACTGTCCCACCCGCCTCCCGATGCGGCAGACATTCTCCTTGGCTTCTCATTTTGAGTGACCGAGCGGTCGCTCCCGCTGGTTCAGGGCTGGTCACTACCTCTACAGGCCGCCACCAGGTGACTCCCATATCAGTACAGCGCCAGATTTGAATTTATATTTACTTCTAATGATCTTCACGGAATAGACCCTTCTAGCCCAGAATAAGCCTATACGGGGCCTGGGCTGGAGAAGGGGTGTGTTCTATAGCAATCCAGCTGTGCTGGTTCCACAACCAATAAATACAATTTAAGCGGCTGAAAGCCGCGACAAATGCACTAATATTGTGACTAAAGACGACTGAAAAAAATGTGTAGAACATGCAAGAAAGATTCAAGATGACTATAGGTAAAAAGACATTGCTTTTGAACATATGTTCGAGTAATTTTCAATTGAACTGAGCCCCTCAGACAATAACAGTAATGAAAGTGAGTCTGAATAATTGAAAGTCCTGCATAAAAAAATAAGTAAATAAATATATATATATAAGAAAACTAAAAAGGAGTGTAAATGTAAAATGATCCACCTCCATGTGGTGCACTCTGGAAACGTCATTATTGATGGCTAAATGGATCATAAAGTCATTAATTGCAATGACTTCTCAAACACCGAGCCAAGCTGTAAGTTATGAGAGAGAGAGGAGGGGAGGGGAAGGTGGTAGTGGTTGTCTGGAGAGAGAGAGAGAGATGGTGGTGGTTGGGGTGGCCACGAGAGGGATAGAGCATGGACGCCAAGCTTACACCCTCGTAAATCTTCAACCATGACACCTAGAGACTTATGGTTTGTTTCCCCATGGAGAAAAAGCTTTAACGAGTATATTGGGAGAAATTGTACAAAAATAAATGCAAAACTACAGGCATTAAAACATTCTTTTATTGTTCAATTGATTAAAAAAAAAGATGTTATCAGTGCCATGGTCGGATGTCAAGTGGCGGCGTCGAGACTGCGGTATGAGAACATGTTCAGTTAACCATTCTAAGTTCGTCCCAACTCTACAGTATGATGCTGCTTATCTATAGTATGAAGCTGCTTGGCCAGAACAATAGCTTGACATTCCACAAGACCTTCATTGTGGGCAACATTCAAACAGACACTATGTCTATCAGTGTACCAAAGTGATGAAGATCTTACCACTCAGCCTCAACAAGTACCGAGATGCAAATGAAACAGCAGGAGGATAGAAACTTACAGGAGATGTCACACATGCAGTTTCAAAGTGTACTGGTATGCAACACATAGGGGCTAAGATAATGATGGTGAATTATAAGTTACTGATTACACTGCCAATAACACCATATACAGTGCGCTCCAAAATAGATGACAAAATTCCCGCGAAGTAACAGCCGCTGTGCGCAGTCATTACTTTTATGTGGTTGTGTGGGCGCACGGGACACTAATTTATTCAGACTTGGCAACTCAAGGCAGATGTTACCCAGCAGGTACTCTCACTCATTAACAGATTTAGTATCAGTTTAAAAGTAGGTGGCCACAGAGGATTTTTTGTGCTGCATTCTTTCGCCTCTGAGTTAGTGTTGGATATTTACCCCTGACAAATTTCAATGGCTACCAAACCACCAATTAATTGTGAGAACATAGCGAGTGTGATTTCTTTGTACAAAGCTGGTAAAACAATTAAAGAAATAGCAAGAGTAACTGGTGTTAAACAGAGAATAGTGTATTGCTGGGTTAAGAGATTTTTAGGGATGGTGGTGAGGAGGCTTAACCGCTACATAAAACGAGGCCTGGACGAGGAAAAAAGTTTGTGATCGGACTTTAAATATTATAAAAAGGGAAATGTAAATGGAGAAAGGCTGAAATTTTAAGACAAAATTGCAGATATCTAATGATATACAGTATGTACGGACTTCCCAAATACTCATAATCTATTGATACACATCTTGACAATAAAGTATATTGTAAACTCAACTACATTCTAATACTCTTGTACATGAGATATCGTCCATCATTTAACATTACCATTCTAGTGGTATTATTATAGACACAGCAAAGTTGTGCTGTTCATAACTAATTAAACAATTGTTGGTCTGTACTGTACTAAACGATCACAACAATAAAATTCATCCTGCCATGAAAGCTCACTATTATAATGGTTGATGTTCAACACCCTGGGGATAGGGTGCATAGGCTACATTAGGTAGTGTATCTATCGTACTATTTTCATTTCAGATATGAAACAAACGAAATCCTTGAACCCTTCCCCATCAGACAAGTAGCATAAAGGCTATTGATTCATTAACAACTCACTGAAACTATTGAGAACTGTCTTCATTGTGTTAAAGTTCAGACACCTGCCAGCATTCTCAAAGACAGCAGCCATCTTTGTGTACTTTTTCAGCCTGGCTTCTTCTTCTCTAAGGTGGTCCAGCTCCACCTTCATCCTGGCCATATGCAGTTTTATGGTTTGCTGCACATTGTTCCCTGGTGTTGTCTCACTCTCTACACCTGGATGGGGTATGATAACAAGGGGTTAGGGAAGGTATGCCTCATTGCAAAGAAAACACTAATGTCAATGTAACAGCAAGGATAGAGACAGAAAGGAGAGGTAGCAACCTGTGATGGAAGAGTATGGAATGAAGGATGGAAAGGATAGGGTAGGAGGCAGCAGAGCCAGGGGAAAAAATGTATGGGAAGTGGTGGCGGCAGAGTGACAGTGACATCAGACTGGGATAAGGGTGAACAAAGAGATGTGACACAGACATCTTCAACAAAAGAAATTACAACAAAAGTGCAGCATTGGGAAATAGGTTTTACGGCTATATGCCCTTACTAATGCCAGTACCATTACCAAAGGGACCCATAGAGTTTGGGGTTACGAGGCTACTGTACTTGCATTACAAAAGGAGCCTTATTACTGTATATCAATATTAAAATTAACAAGCCATTAAGTATGTTCAATAGAAGGTAACACATCACATCAACAATAAACACAATTACTGTATCAAATTTACCACTAGTACCTTGACATTCTTGCTTCTGCGGCTGGATGTGTTTCTTCTCTTCCTCCACACTTCTCTTAAAACCAAAACTGTTTAATCTTTCTGTTTCATTATCTTCTTGGAACTGGCCAACTTCTTTCTCTTTGAGTTGGCGTTGATTCCTGTTTGGCCGACTTCGTTCCTCACCCCCTGACCCTTTAAGTACATCATCAGTGCCACTATATGCTCCTCCCACATTACCTCCAACAGCAAGTGGGACTGCCTTTTTATTCTTAGGGTGGTGTTGTTTCCTCTGTGGCTGATGTGCTTTGTTTGTTGTGTTTACATGTGCCTTGTGGCTGGTAACCTTTTGGCGTTTGCTGTATGATGCTTCTACTTCGTCTTCACTGGGGAGGGGCTCTGTCTTTATTTTTCGTTTGAGGCCGGTGTGACTTCCCAGTATTTCAAGTATTTCAATATCTTCACCTCTTACCGTATCATTACCAATATTTACTATTCCACATTTGCGTATGTCAACAAGTTGTATTTTAACTTCTGTGGTGAATTTGTCTTTTTTCTTGGCTTGCTTCTCCATGTTTCAAGAAAAGAAAGGCTACCTCACTCCTACACAACTCACTGGTGGGCCAAAGTGTCTGGTAACACAGGAACACACAAGTTATTACACAATGGTAGAGCATCAACAGACACAAGACCACAAGTGACAGTTCTACCAGATTGTTTCACCAACTGTTTCATACTCCAACACACAGCACTTTTATATCACAATATTGTATTGGTAAATCTCTTACCATTCTTCATCTCCAATGGTCCACCTGAAACATATAATAAGACTGTTTACTTCCATAATATTATGTGCATTTGAGGAGACAGAACACAAGACAAAACATTTCTCATTTGTCACAGAGTATAGTACCATAGTAAGCTAACCTTAATCTAAGTTAGATTGAACACCCTTAATATACAGCATGTTTCACAAGAGGGCTATCTACTCTATATAGGTGCGATGAGTTTCAAGAGAGATTAGACCAACTTACAGCATAATAACCTGTGAAAGAAAGGATCAAGTTTCCAATTATGCCTCCTAATGTATACTGTATTAATAAGAGTCGGCAAACATGTAGTTCAAATTATACACAATACCATAATGAAGGATTCAGTTGTCAGTCTCGTGTAATTATGCCACAAAACGGATCTTCATATCCGAAGGATGCCAGGGTTAGGACTTAAGGATGCCAGGGTTAGGACTGAAGGATGCCAAGGTTATGACCAAAGGATGCCAAGGTTAGGACCAAAGGATGCCAGGGTTAGGACTGAAGGATGCCAGGGTTAGGATTGAAGGATGCCAAGGTTAGGACCAAAGGATGCCAGGGTTAAGATTGAAGGATGCCAGGGTTAGGACAGAAGGATGCCAAGGTTAGGATTGAAGGATGCCAAGGTTAGGACCAAAGGATGCCAGGGTTAGGACTGAAGGATGCCAAGGTTGGGACTGAAGGATGCCAATGTTAGGACCAAAGGATGCCAGGGTTAGGACCGAAGGATGCCAGGGTTAGGACCAAAGGATGCCAGGTTTCGGTTTAGGTCAGGCTAGGTAAGGTCAGGTTGGTCCGACTGTAGGGGTAGGAGGGGGAAATGAAAAGTAACAAAAGGCATCATATCCAAAAGTCATTGGATATAAAAAACAATGTAATGAAGGCATTTCAAGGGGAAAAAATAAAATAAAGAGTAGCAAATGTCAACTTTTACCGAAAGAAATTATTGCTCCTGAGACTAAGGATGGTATTCTTAATATTACTTTTGGATAAAAAGTATACTGGTTACTTATGATTGTATATTATCCGATAGCAAAGCTAAACTTCAAAAGATAATACATTCAATACCGGGTAGCCTATGTGCACTAGATATTCTGGTATTTATTTAAAGAATTACTGTTTTGTAGTAGTGTTGCCAGATCCGGCTAGGTCCCAGTATTTTGCCCCGGTCATTTCCTGTACTTTACCACAGTCATTTCCCAGTAGTTTGCCCAGGTTAGGTCCCGGTAGTCTGCTGTGGTCTAGGTTAGGTTAGGTAAGGTTAGATAAGATCAGGCTAATATCAAAATGCCTCATTTGAATATGCTCTATCTTGGAAATGGGGCACTTGCGGAGGAAATGCCATAGAAGAAAATAGTCTTAGAATGGTCTAAATAAGTGGGTAATGAAAGTAGAAAAATCGTACACAATAACGGTAATTCTTTCAATATTTACTGATGTTCTTCTGTTAACCTAGCCTTGCAGGAAAATGAATAACAACAATGTATGTGGAAGAGTATTGCAGCGACCATGTTGAATAAATGTTCTTCTGTTAACTTGCAGGAAAATGAACGATGACAACATGTGTGGAGGAACATTGGAGCAAACATGTTAAATAAATAACTAAATGTTGCAGGAAAATGAATAATGACAACGTGTGTAAAAGAGCATTGCAGCGACCATGTTATATCAATGTTAATGTAAGGACAGCATGGCTTATTCCTTGTACAGTTAACACCCCTGGCAACATCACAATTTTGGGGTTTATTTCACACACACACACACACTAAACCACACACAAACACACTAACCTACACATACACTACACCATCCACACACTAAACCACACAGTATTTATCCAGTATATTGCCGTTTTGTAGCAGTGTTGCCAGATCCAGCTAGGTCCCAGTATTTTGCCCCGGTCAGGTCCTGGTACTTTTATCACGGTTATTTCCCGGTAGTTTGCTCAGGTTAGGTCCCGGTAGTCTGCTGCGGTCTAGGTTAGGTAAGGTCAGGTTAATTTCAAAATGCCCCATTTGATTATGACCTTTCTTGGAAATGGGGCATTTGCAAAGGAAATGCCATAGAAGAAAATAGTCCTAAAATGGTCTAAATAATTAGATGATGAAGGTAGAAAAACCGTACGCAATAACGGCAATTCTTTCAATATTTACCACATTTCCTTCCCTTCCAAGGAATTCTTTAAGCATAATGAAGGGAGGGAAAAATCCTTAGAAGGGAAAGATATATGAAAGGAAAGGGTTTTTTTTAAGAATACCAGCGTTATTTAGCCCATTCTAAGACTATTTTCGGTATTATTACAGAAGTAGTGTTCTTGGCTAGGACCGCACAGTGTTACCACATCCGGCTAGGTCCCGGGTATTTGCCCCGGTCACTTTATGATAGTTTACTCCGGTTATATCCCGGTAGTTTGCCCAGGTTAGGTTCTGGTAGTCTGCTGTGGACTAGGTTAGATCAGGTCAGGTAAGGTCAGACTAATTTCAATAAATATTGAAAGAATTACTGGTATTGCGTACAGTTTTTCTACCTTCATTACCCACTTATTTAGACCATTCTAAGACTATTTTCTTCTATGGCATTTCCTCCACAAATGCCCCAATTCCAAGATAGGGCATATTCAAATGGGGCATTTTGAAATTAGCCTGATCTGACCTTACCTAACCTAACCTAACATAGACCGCATCCGACTACCGGGACCTAACCTGGGCAAACTACCGGGAAACAACCGTGGTAAAGTACAGGAAATGACCGGGACAAAATACTGGGACCTAGCCAGATCTGGCAACACTGCTACAAAACGGTAATTCTTTCAATAAATACCCCAATTTCCAAAAACCGTACGCAATAACGGTAATTCTTTCAATATTTACCCACTGCTTTTACTGCAGAGATTTCTAAAGTGGCAGCTATTACTGATCATGGATATTAGGGCTAGGGCTAATTGTTTAGATTGTTTATACTGTGGTTTTGTAAATATTCAGTCAGTAGGAAATAAGACTATTCAGATTAGCAAAATGATAAATGAGCAAGAGCTTGATATTTTAGCTCTTTCTGAGACTTGGCTGAATAACTATGATTCAGCAAGAATTAATGAATGACTCCACCCACTCAAACTTTTCTTCATAATCCAAGGGAGGGTAGATGAGGTGGGGGAGTTGGATTATTTGTTTCAAATGTCTGTTCTCACCTGAGGGTGTTAAAAAGAATTAATACAACAAGTTTTGAGTACATAGAGGTAATTTTTAAATGTCAGAATCAGTGGGTATCATTTGTTGTTGTTTATAGGCCACTTTGGTCAAATGTAAATATTTTTATTCAAGAATTTAATACATTGTTGGACTTAATTGATATGGTTTGCTGGGGACTTTAATATATGGATCGATCATAGTGAAAATCCTAATACAATTTCTTTTTGTGAGTTGCTGGAAACATATCAGTTGTTAAATAATGTAAAATCAGCGACTTCGTCGTCTGGTCATACATTGGATTTGGTGATTAGTGATGGTTCAGATAATAATTTTGGGAGTAAGGTTGATGTGGAGCAGGAGTTTACTGTTTCTCCTGTCCATAAGCTCATTACTTTTAAGCTCCTACTACCAAAAACTAAAGTAACTAAGAAAATCTATTTTAGAAATAAGACTGACTTCAGGCCTGTATCCTTTATAAATGATGTATATCAGAAATTTGATGAGGAATCTAATAATTTATGTGTGCATGATAGTACATTGGAGAAATCAGGCTGTGTTAACTGTCTCATGGACATATACAATCAAGTGATCAAAGCTGAATATGATAATCAGTGTCCATGTATGGAAAAGAATATTACAGTTGTAGATAAATCACCTTGGTTTAATGGTGAAACATTGATTAAGAAAAGGGAAAAAAGACGCAAGGAAAGTACATGGCGTAGAGTGAAGACTGAAAATGCCTGGGAAGAGTACAAGGTTGTGAAGAACCAGTATAAGGAGCTAATAAAGAGGAATAAAAGAGACTACTATCTTAAGAAAATTCAGGATGCACGGTTGGATATGAACAAATTATATCAACTTTTTTATAGCCTCACAGGTAATGTGAAGAAAAGGAAGTTCCCAGATGGCTTCAGTGATAAGGAGTTAGCAGATGCTTTTTGTAAATTTTTTAAGGACAAAATCATGAACATAGTATCTGGTTTTGTAGACATGCCTCTTCCACCAGTGATGGAAACTAATAGTGAGATTAGACTAAGGTGTTTTAAGACTATAAACAAAAAAGAACTTATTCAAGTTATCAAGAAGGCAAATAAACCTCATTGTGCTGTGGATCCAGGGCCCATATCGGAGGTGGTAGATGCAGAGAACGTCTCTGAATTTGTGCATATCATGTTACTTATAGTTAATACCAGTATTTCTCAATGTATATTTCCTGATTCAGAGAAGCGGGCTGTCATAAAACCTGTTTTGAAAGGGAAGCTTGATCAACAAGAGTTGAATTCTTTTAGGCCAGTCTCCAATTTATCTTTCTTGTCAAAAGTATTGGAATATGTTATTTTTAATCAGTAGAGGGTACATTTGGAGGAATTTCATGCACTGCCAGATAATCAGTCAGCCTACAGGCAGTTGTATTCCACTGAAACTGCAGTGTGTTCTGTTTTTTTTTATATGTTCCGACACTGGACATAGGCTTAATCAAGCCCGTTACCGTGGCCCAGGTCTACTGCTACTCTCACACACACACGTCACGACTTCCGAACTGGTACCCAGCCACAGAGGGAGGGAATTGAGGGTTATTCCCAAATACTGCAGCTGTTGTTAGTGACTTATTGTTAACAATAGATGAAGGAAAATGTAGTATTTTGATTCTCCTTGATCTAAGTGTTGATCTAAGTGCAGCATTTGATACTATCGTGCATGAATTGCTTTTGAATGACTTGAGAGCTGTTGGTATTGGGGAGGATGCTTTGAGATATTTAAAAAGTTATCTGCAAGATTGAAAATATTGTGTGCAAATTGGAAACTCATTCTCCTCATATGAACCTTTGACAAGGGGAGTCCCTCAAGGGAGTGTGTTGGGCCCAGTTTTATTCTGTATTTATACAATTGGTCTATCAAAAGTGCTACAAAGACAAGAAGTAAAATTTAAATTATTTGCAGACGATACTCAGTTTTACTTTGCTATAACTGATATTGGTAGTGCATTTGAAAAGATAAATAGTGTTCTTCGCAGTGTCAAGGAATGGATGGACTGTAAACAATTGAAATTGAATGAAAACAAAACTGAATTTTTACTAGTGGGCAAGAAGGAAAATATAAGGAATTTTGGTGATTTAAATGTTTCTGTGGGTGATGGTCAAATTCAGATTGCGGAAAATGTTCGTGACTCGGGGGTGTTACTAAACAGCACTTTGACCCTAAACTCTCAGATAAATAATGTTGTGAGGATAGCTGGATACCATCTCAGGAATATTGCTTTTATAAAGAGGTATCTGAATGAAGATTCAATTAAGAAACTTATAATAAATAGTGTGGTTACCAGAGTGGATTATTGCAACTCTATATACTATTAGCTTCCAAACTTTCAATTAAAGAAGTTACAGAAATTACTGAATAGGGCTGCAAGGTTAATAAAGGGAATTCCACCTCGTGATAGAATTACTCCTGTGTTGATTGAACTTCATTGGCTACCGATAAAAGCAAGAATAATATATAAGTTGTGTGTCCTGACGTATCAAGCACTGAATATGGGATGCCCACCATACTAACAAAACTGTTAAGTGTTGAAACCATTGGAAGGAACTAACACACGGAGAACAACAAATGAAATAACATTGTTTGAACCAAGATGCTCTAGGAATATTGGTTTTCATGCCTTCGAGTCAGCCGCTCCAAGATTATACAACAAACTTCCAGCAAATATTAGGAGGATTGAGAAAGTGAATGATTTCAAGATCAAGCTGAAAACTTTTTTGTTTTCCCAAGTGTTATGATCTGGAGGACTTGACTATCAGTGAAGAATATAAGGTGTGATTCTCCATTTGGTTGATGTTTAAGTGAATTAAAAAGAAATACAAGATATGTGGGTCCTGCAGAGCGCTTAGGCGGAGTGGGACCTGATAAACAAGAATCACAAGTAACAAGTAACAAGTAAGTAATCCACACACACACACACACACACACTAACTTAAACCACACACACATACATTAATCCACACACACACACACACTAACTTAAAACACACACACACACGTTAACTTAAACCACACACACACACACTAACTTAAACCACACATACACTAATCCACACACACACTAACTTAAACCACACACACACACTAACTTAAACCACACATACACTAATCCACACACACACACTAACTTAAACCACACATACACTAATCCACACACACACACACACACTAACTTAAACCACACATACACTAACTTAAACCACACATACACTAACCCACACACACACACATACACTAACTTAAACCACACATACACTAATCCACACACACACAAAACCACATCACTTTTGTAACACCCCTATTTTTATATGTATTGTTATTTAGAATATTTACGGGTATTAGGATAGGCTTTTAGTGTAAGATTGTAGGGAGTAGCCAGGCTGAGATTATCCCTGACGAATAATCTCGGTGGTGGGCTTCTTCTAAAAATACTAATATGAGAAAAAGTACGAATAATGTTTATAGTTAGAGGTTATAGATGAATAATAGAAATAATGATTATAGTTAGGTAAATAGGTGAAATAGAGGAATAATTGAAACTTAGGTAGATTGATAGGGATAGAGAAATACGTGGTGATTAAGAGGTGAATGTAAAATAATTAATTGGATACAGGGAATAACCTGCATTTATAATTATAATGTATAATTACGAAGCTAACATTCCTATACTGTTACCTGCAATTTAATTGTAACTTACTTAGAAAATTAATTAGATTAGTTAGGGTCTAAAGTCGGGACAGTACATTTTCTTGTTGGCGGAACAATACATGCCAAGTATGTGTATTACCGTAATATACTTTAACTGAGGAAGAAGGCAATGTATTTGAGCACAATAATATGTGTAAATCATGTTATGTAATTGTATACACCAGTAAGGGTGGAACTGATGGAATTGCCAGAAAATGAAATACGTTTGGTCACTACCTTGCTTAAAGGAGAAGTGAAGAGGGAGTAACCTTCAGTATTTCCTTCTCATTTCTTGTCTGCTGGGGTGACAGGTAAGAGCTCAGACTAGCTCTCATCATATATATTGTATTGTGAATATAGTGAGTGGTGAATCAACTAGTCCAGGGATGGAATTTAAATAACTAAAGAATATTGTGTGTTCACATTCAGACATAGTAACTAATGTAGGTTTTTTTCGCTCATGCTCATATCTCGTCTGCTGGGGTGACAGCCATTATAGCATTCTCCCTTGGTGTCTAGTGAACCACGTGCTACCAAAGAAAATTAAGAACATTTTCTGGCAATTTTATGTTTTCATTATTATAGTATTGAGATTAGGATGTGTTTTTTTTTTAATTGTATTAGATATATTTCGGCCTTGTAGTGAAAAATTTATTATTAGGGATTATTTGGGGTATTAAGGGAAAGGGGATATTTCATAGTAATAATTGTTTTTTTGTATTATATGTGTTAGCTCTGTCAACTGGCGAGACACGGAATTGTTCCTGTCCTAGTTGACAGAAAATGGAGTAGGAACTGTATTAAGGGAGGGGGGATATTTAATAGTAATAATTGTTTATTTTTGGATTTATGTGTGTTAGCTCTATCAACTGGCGAGACACGGAATTGTTCCCGTCCTAGTTGACAGAATGGGGAGTAGGAGATATTAGCAAGGGAGGGGGGAACAGAAATTATTATTGTATTATTTTGTACTCGTGCCATAAGTTTATAAAATAAACGGGTTTATAATTATTTGAGTATTTCCGTCACCGATATAACAAATAGACTGTGTTCCTTTATAGATAGTAATAGATTCTTAATTCCAATCACTGATCGTACCCCCGTTAGAATTGTAGTCTGGGTTGCTTACTCGCGAGCCTTCTTAAAGTAACGTTACGCTACCCTTCCGGTGTGTGCTCACTTGGTTCCTCTGATCGACTTTGGTCTGGTGGTGGCAGCGTTTACCCAGTACTGGAGAGGAGCTGGACTTGTCCTTTGTATGATTTATTTTTGGTATTCGCAAGGCAAGTCCTGTTCCTCATCGATATCTTGTTTTTTTTTTCCGAACCAAGTTGATACAGCTATAGGATAGAGTAGTAACATACACTGGTGGTTTTTTTGTTTTGTTAAAGGCAGTGGGTTTTTGTTTCCCTCCAAGAGTAGAGTAAAAATAGTAATAATAAAGTAAGGGGACAAAAATCGGTAAATATTGAATGAATTACCGTTATTGGGTACGGTTTTTCTACCTTCATTACCCACTTAGGTAAATATTGAATGAATTACCGTTATTGGGTACGGTTTTTCTACCTTCATTACCCACTTATTTAGACCATTCTAAGACTATTTTCTTCTATGGCATTTTCTCCGCAAATGCCCCATTTCCAAGATAGGGCATATTCAAATGGGGCATTTTGAAATTAGCCTGACCTTACCTGACCTGACCTAACTTAACCTAGACCGCATCAGACTACCGGGACCTAACCTGGGCAGACTACCGGGACCTAACCTGGGCAAACTACCGGGAAATAACCGTGGTAAAGTACAGAAAATGACCGGGCCAAAGTACTGGGACCTAGCCGGATCTGGCAACACTGCTACAAAACGGTAATTCTTTCAATAAATACCCCCACTTATTTAGACCATTCTAAGACTATTTTCTTCTATGGCATTTTCTCCGCAAATGCCCCATTTACAAGATATAGCATATTCAAATGGGGCATTTTGAAATTAGCCTGACCTTACCTGACCTGACCTAACCTAACCTAGACCGCATCAGACTACCGGGACCGGTAAATTTACAGAAGAACTGGGTTCACTATATTGTGTATTTTAGTATCATTACCCACTATTTTGGACCATTCTAAAACACTTTTATTCTATGGTGTTTCTTTCGGAGATGCCCCGTTTTCGAGATATGCCCCGTTTTACAAACATAATTTGGAAATTAGTCTGACCTCACCTCACCTGACCTAACCTAGACAACAGCAGACTACCGGGACCTAACCTGGGCAAACTACCGGGATATAACCGGTGTAAACTATCATAAAGTGACTGGGGCAAATTCCCAGGACCTAGCCAGATGTGGTAACACTGCGCGATCCTAGCCAAAAACCCAGTTATTCTGTAATAATACCCCGGGACCTAACCTGGGCAGACTACCGGGACCTAACCTGGGCAAACTACCGGGAAATAACCGTGGTAAAGTACAGAAAATGACCGGGGCAAAGTACTGGGACCTAGCCGGATCTGGCAACACTGCTACAAAACGGTAATTTTCAATAAATACCCAAAAATCGCGCTTTTACACTTTTAACATAATACAACACAGTATTTACTATTATGTTACGTTACTTGGTAGCTTGAAATGTTGAGATGGAGTGAAATGAAGATAATGACAATCAACAAATGAGTACGTCTGTCTTCCTGTCTTGTTGTTGTTGTTGTGGTGTGTACAGTGTTGCCAATTGCCAGGTCTGCTTCACAAAATTTCCCCAACTTCAACGTCAGAATTTCCCCTTTTACCTCAACTGCTACATCAAAATTTTCCTTTTTATTTTACTCCAGCTGAAGACAGTCGTAACGGTACATTTACCATCTTTTTATTTTTAAGAATTCCCTGTTTACTCCTGAAGACAGTCGTAACAGTACATTTACCATCTTATTATTTGCTCTGGTAGAAATTTCTCCATATACTAGAGGACAATTTTTATGTAATTTCGCCAATAGTACCCGTAATTCTCCATGTCTAAGAAAAATTCCCCATACTTGGAAATACTGGTAACGTTGTTGTTGTTTAGTTCAGTGTTTCCAACGAATATATATAAAATATGTACAGGATCTATCACACACTCTGGCAAGCATTTCCTCCGTTTTCTATCCATCATCCTCCGATCTAAAGGTAAATTTTCCTCACATAGATCCCTCGTTGTCCTCTACACCTAATAAAACGGATTATATTAAACTTTTAGAGGACGTAGCAGCCAAGTAGGTTGGCCACAGGACGGAGGAATATATATACTTACTCCAGAATTCCCCAAATCGCCATGCAAAAACTCCCCAGAACATGCCACATCATTATATTCTTCTATATGGCAGAAAACATTAATTATATATGACATTACAAAACATATTAAATATTAGAAGGTTACAACCCGCAGTATATGTAGGTTAATCACAACTGACTTGATTAGTGCAAATTAAATGTTCAATATTGCCTTTCTCTGTAATAATGTACAGTCACGAGCACTAATAAGCCTACAGTTTTGGTTGAAGCTTTGATCGACAGCCTAATTCATCAACAAAGTAATTTCAATGGAGATCTCAGTGTGCATTTATTTATTGTCTCTGGGTATTCGAAGCACATCTGAATACTCATTAGTGCTCGTGACTGTACTGTACGTATTGAACCTGTGGCATGAAAATAACACAGAGAAACGGCGATTTTTGAGTTGGCCCTAAATAGTCCATTCACAGTCTAAATATAAATAAAACATCATAGACTACATAATACTTATCTTATTTACTTAGGTTTACTTAGGTTGTTTCTGAAAGAAGGTCCTATTTGTCCTGTGTTTAGATCGTGTTGGTTTTGTTGGTTCAGCTGACTAAAAGTTCAAGAGTGGCCTCATAGTCATATTTGATTTCTAGATTTGCCTAGTGTTTATCGAGTCGCCGTTCAAATGCATGGATGCTTGGGGCTTCGACAACGGTACTTGGTAGGCTGTTCCAGGTGTTGACAACTCTCTGGGTGAAGCTCATTTGGTATTGGCTGGTGTTGCACCTGACCTTTGTCCTTGGGTTTCTATCCAAGATTAATTCTGGTTGGGCTCCTTCATCAAAGTAGTACTGTAGAGGAGAATTGTAGGGGAGGTGGCAGAATGGTTAGTGTTCTGGACTCGTAACCTATACGTCGGGAGATCGATTCCTCTCAGGTGAGGGGCTGAGAATATTTACTCTTCCGATTTGAGTTTCAGACACTAAATATAAGGCCACCGAACGTCGTAAAACACCCTCGCTTGTACCATAACAGCTGCAGTATTTGGGAATTACCCTCACTTCCCTCCCTCTGTGGCTGGGTACCAATTCGGAAGTAGTGACGTGTGTGTGTGAGTAGCAGATGACCTGGGCCACGGTAACGGGCTTGATGAAGCCTATGCCCAGTGTCAGAACATATAAAAAAAAGTTCGTCAGCATCTTGTACGTGTCAGTCATTTCACCATGAAGGTATCTGTACCTCAGGGTTGTTGTTGTTGTTGATGTTCTCCTGGGGCAGAATGGCCTCCTGCCCCACAGACCCCTCGTACACTCTGGTCGCAGTGAAAAAGACAAATTAAAATAAAGGAGGGGCTGGCCCTATATGCCTGGGCTACCAAAGCACATCCCAGGGAAATGGGACCAGAACTTACAAGACAAGGAAGTCTGGGGGCCTCCGAGATTGGGGGGAAGGTCTTTGATACCACAGCCGGTGCTGTGGGCCCAAGTCCACGTTACCACAAGAGCTACAAGTGGGGCCACACCTTCCATGAGACCAGCCCTGAAGGGACCATAAGGGGGAGGGAGTTTACACTGCTGTATGCAAAGGGAAATACACCCCCTGTGTGCTGGTGGTCCACACAGAAGTAGAATAAAAAAAAAAAAAAAACTCCGATTGCAGTACACCTCACGTGGATCTTTAATCCATGTGGGCAGATCTCGTCAAATCCACTAGAAAGTGACCAGATCCTACTACAATCTTTATTCTAGCCCTGTGGAGAATGACTAATATTCACAGAGAATAAAGTCAGCCCCCCCTGGGCAGGTTACCTCAGGGTTGGTATGTCTAGTTTCTTGAATCTCTCTGGGTATAATGGTATTTGTTTGGTAGCTCTTCGTTGGACATTTTCTAGTTCTGTGATGAAGCTCTTAAAGTACTGTCCACATCACTACAGGCAATACCACCCTAAACGGAGTGTAATATAGATAGTGTCCAATGAGGTCCAAAATTCTGCCATATTTTGTTCGAGATGCCTAGACACACTGATTTTGAGGGAAGTCTATAAAACGGGAAAAAATAAGACTATAATAAGAAATAAGACTGGGAACTAGACTGAGAGGAGGGACAGCAAACACGAAGGGAAAAGAAGGAAAAAAAAGTGGTGGTGGAGGTAGATTGGTAGGAGGTGATGGTGGAGGCAGACTGGTAGGAGGTGGTGGTGGAGGTAGACTGGTAGGAGGTGATGGTGGAGGCAGACTGGTAGGAGGTGGTGGTGGTGATGGTGGAGGTAGACTGGTAGGAGGTGGTGGTGGTGGTGGTGAACAGGTGGGAGGAGGTGTTGGTGGTGGAGGCAGACAGGTGGGAGGTGGTGGTGGTGGTAGTGGTGAAGGTAGACAGGTGGGAGGTGGTGGTGGTGGTGGAGGCAGACAGGTGGGAGGTGGTGGTGGTGGTGGCGGCAGACAGGTGGGAGGTGGTGGTGGTGGTGGTGGAGGCAGACAGGTGGGAGGTGGTGGTGGTGGTGGTGGAGGCAGACAGGTGGGAGGTGGTGGTGGTGGTGGTGGTGGAGGCAGACAGGTGGGAGGTGGGGGTGGTGGTGCAGGAAGATGGTGGCTGGAGGGAGACAGGAGGGGGTAGTGAGGGAGGCAGGCAGGCATATGGTGGAGGGGGAGGCAGGAAGATGGTAGGGGGAAGGAGGCAGGCAGGTGAGAGAGAGCGAGTTCAATAGTGTGAGTGAGTTTGGTGAGGGCAGGTACCATCCCTCTCTCTCTCTCTCTCTCTGTGTCCTGTGTCCAGTCTACACTAGATAATAATTACAACCCACTGTGCCATACCAATCAGTTTGTGGGTGTTGGGTCCTCTATAGTATACTTTACCTTCTCTACACACACCAAGCCTTCCTATCGTTACAGTACACCACCAACCAACCCTGGAATGGAGGAGTAAAGCATTGCGCAACCTGAAAGGACAGGATTGCACCTTGGGTCTGTATAGTGAGTGTGGCGACTGATCTGCAGTGGTGGTGGTGCTTTATTGAACCTGTAGCTGGCTTATCCTTCCTTGTCCTGGAGCTCTGTGGAAATGTGTACCAGTCAATAACAGTCTTAATATTGTTCTGCCATACACCTGAGTCAATTCTGTGTGGCCCCCTGCCCTATAGTCACCACCTACAGGCTGATAATATACGTGTTTATACGTGAGGGTATGATATGAATGGCACGACACAAATACAAAGGAATGCAGTGCAGTGTACAAGAAAAGCCCTTCCCTTAAAGTATAACAATAAGTGTTGTGAACCCCCCCCCCCTTTTTTTTTTAACCTAAGGATTAATATTACACTGGAAGGAAGATCGGTTGCCAGTCGTCTCGAGAAGTCTCTACAGGTCAAACATGGACACTGCCGACTGCACCAAGCCAGAGCACCAATGTTTGCAGTGTGGTGGTGGAAACTTGAGCAGGGAATCGTGAGTCTACACACACTATCTCACTTTATACTCGTGATCCTATCATTGGCTTGAATACTGAACAGCTACATTTTAGTGTTGTGTTCGAAATTATGGACTGGACAAAGCCATTATAGTGCTGAACACAAACAAAACACAATACACGAACCTCCCACCTGTGTTTTGTTCCTGCATAACTTATAACCATAAACTCAAGAGGACATACGAAATCATCTATAATTTTGTTGACTTGGAAATCATACTGAGTAATTCTTACGACACTGAGTTTACTGGTACTCATTTGACGACCACGGGACTTTTTCAAACTCATCTGGACGGAATATTTGACGTCTCTTATCACACACACATGGACGTATCTGTGACGTCTGTAACTGGAGTGGGAAGAGAGGAAACGTGGTGATGAGGGCGAGAGGGAAGAGGAAAGGTCCGTGATGGTGGACAACAGTAGCAGCCAGAGCGGGGTCCTCCTGCTTCCCACCCTCCCAAACCTTCCCTCCACCTCTTCTTCCCACGAGGACCTGGAATACCCCCTCCAGCCCCGATCCAGCCCGGTGCAGCAATTTGTACCCCCGAGTCTGACCACCAA
>JAWQEG010001731.1:37500-98129 GCA_033782935.1 Petrolisthes cinctipes | reverse complement strand
CCTCTCATATCTAATTCTTTCTGCTTAATTCCCTCTTCCCTATTTGTTCCTCCTTTTCTCCTTCTCCTCCTACTACATTTTACTTCCTTTTGCTATCTATTTCTTCCTCCTTCTCCTCCTCCTCCTACATTTTTGCTTATTCCTCCTTAAATTTAACCTCTCTATTTCTTCCTCCTTCCTCCTCCTCCTTCTCTTTCCTACATTTTTGCTTCCTTGTCCTTAATTTTTATCCTCTCTTACTTCTTCCTCCTCCTCCTCTTAATTTTCTCCTTCCTCCACCTAGCTCCTCTTCCCATCCTGTGTCGAGTTTATTCCCACTATCAATTGGTCTTGTCCTTCCTTCCTCCCTTCGATTTCTTCCTGCCTCCCACCCACTCACTTATTTACCTCCACCCCCACAATCCACCTCCCCTTACCTACCCTCCCATCCACTCATCCATTCCATCCCCCTACCCCTCCACCTCCCCTTACCTACCCTCCCATCCACTCATCCATTCCATCCCCCTACCCCCTTCACCCCACTCCTTTACCCCCCATTCCCACCCACTCATTAACCACACCCCCCCAATCAACCCAATAACTTTCCCTCCCCCTACGCCACCCACCCACTCATTCAACCCTATTCCATCCCACTCCTTTCCATCCCCTACCCATCCTTCCACTCATATATCCTTCCCACTCACCTTCCCCTCTTCATTTATCCCTCCCCCCTACACCCTACTCCTTTCCCTCCTCTTACCCCTCCCATCCACTCATTTACCCCCAAATCCCAATCTTTCTCTCTCCATTTTCATCTTAAATACATTTTTTTCTGCTTCATATTTTTTGCTCGTTTCTCTCAAATATTTTTCCATTTTCTTTTATATATATTTTTCCTACCTCTCTTCATTTTTCTCTGTCTCAGCTGAAATCATTATATCCCTGTTCGCATTTCACATTCTCTCTCTCTCTCTCTCTCTCTCTCTCTCTCTCTCTCTCTCTCTCTCTCTTCCCATATTCTTCCCTCTTCTCACTTCTCTTCCCTCCCCCCTTTCCATTCTCCCTCTTTTTGTCTTTCCTCTCCATGAAACCTTCCTCCTGTACCTCTCTCAATTCATCCAACTTTCTTTAATCCCTTCCTTCCCTTCCAGTTTCATCGTCTCCACTATCACCACTACCTCCACAACCATCAACATACAGCTACCACTACCACTATCACCACCACTACCTCCACAACCATCAACACACAGCTACCACTACCACTATCACCACCACTACCACCACAACCATACAACACACACACAGCTACCACTACCACTATCACCACCACTACCACTACAACCATCAACATACAGCTACCACTACCACTATCACCACCAAAATACCACTACCACTATCACCACCAAAATACCACTACCACTATCACCACCAAAACACCACTACCACCACCACTACCACCATACAACATCCACTACTACCACCAAAACACCACTACCACCACCACCACACAATTAATTAAAGTAATTTATTCTTAGGTTTAATTAAGGGAGCCATTTGTTGTGATCGAAATGGATGCTACAGATTCCTCCAAACTACGTCACGAAACAGACCCCCTCAGTATATTGTATAAGTGTGTTTTGGGGTACAGTGTGTGGGGGAATCAGTCGCCTCCAACATCACCAACAAAATCATATATATAGTCAGAAAATTGGAGGTAAGAGAGTCCTTCAAATACTGCCACGAAAAACACCACTTAAATTGAAGGAGTTTGTTTCGTGCATAGTAGTCAGGAGGAATCAGAAGCCACCAAGTCTCATACACGATCACAGGGTCCTTAATTAAACAGGAAACTTCAGTGAGAACCTCCTTAACAATGAGCAATTATGGGCAGAATCTCTTTGGGTAAATTGGAGGGATAATTATTCCTCCAATTTTTTTATGCCTCAGCTCAGTTGTCTGGTTTCTGGTACAGTTTTTGAGAATCAGTATCGTAGCTTTTTAGGTGGTCAATCAGTCTGAGAGTCTCCCTTAAGACTACTGTAGATTCTTGGAAATGACGAGTAAGAAATCTAGCTCTGGGTAATAAAGTATAATTATAGCCGTCACCAAGATCATCCTAAGAAAAAATAAGTAAAATCGGTAACAAAAATAAATATATAAATAACAATAATAACAATAATAATAATAACAATAACAATAATAATAATATATAAATAAATAAATAATAAAACTATCAAATCTACGTTTTCAATTAACAAGCGTCTCAGTTAAGAATTATATTTGCGAAACATTATTATCGACTGAGTATCTCGATTCCAGACTGGTCTATTTCAGTTAATACCCTCCAATAAAAACTAACGTCTTAGCAACAACGCGTCTAATTAGGTTAATGGGCAGAAAAGCATTATTGTGTTATTCAGCGGGAGAGAACGTTTAATGGGTAGACCTCCAACCCTGCCGAGACCACAACTGATGTAACCACTATAGCACTACCACCAATACAACCACACACACACACACACACACACCAGCATCACACACACAACCACAACTACCAATGCAACCATATACATACACACACCATCATCACCAACACAACCACAACCACCAATGCAACCATATATATACACACACAGACACCAGCATCACCAACACAACCACAACTACCAATGCAACCATATATACACACACACAGACACCAGCATCACCAACACAACCACAACTACCAATGCAACCATATATATACACACACAGACACCAGCATCACCAACACAACCACAACTACCAATGCAACCATGTATACACACACACAACCACAACTACCAATGCAACCATATACATACACACACCATCATCACCAACACAACCACAACCACCAATGCAACCATATATATACACACACAGACACCATCATCACCAACACAACCACAACCACCAATGCAACCATATACATACACACACACATCATCACAACCACAACCACCATCACCACCCATACAAGCATCAACAACTACCACCACTACCAATACAACCATACGCTGAACACACACCACCACTACCAACAACAACACAAACACCAACCATTATACCACTACTACCACCACCACCAATACAACCACAACCACCACCACCAACTCAACCCCACACTATACACACACGACCACCACCAATACCAATACTACCACCTCCACCACCAATACCAATACTACCACCTCCACCAATACCACTTGCTGATCTCGCCCCTCACTCTCACCCAATATCTGGCCTTATAGTTTTGAATTAGTCAGTGTGGCTTAGATGCATTTCACTTTCTCTCTCTCTCTCTCTCTCTCTCTCTCTCTCTCTCTCTCTCTGTAATGTGGTATAGTTATTTCTGTCTGTCTGAATGCATCGTTGGTTTTTGTCTTTATATTTTGTCTCTTTGTTTGTTTTCTATATATGTATATATATATATATATATATATATATATATATATATATATATATATATATATATATATATATATATATATATATATATATATATATATATATATATATATATATATATATATATATATATATATGTTTTTGTCTCTTAATTAAGTCTTTCCGTGTGTATCTGTCGGTTTTTCTGTCTGTAGGTCTCTATATACTTGTCTATATATGTTTTTTTTTTTTATAGATATAAGTTTATTTCTGTGTTCGTATCAGTCCACCTTTGTCACCTGTACAGTATTGTTGGTCTCTGTCTATGTAGGTCACTCCCCCTGGGCCTCCGTCATTTTTACCAAAACCTTATTTCAGGGTAAATTCTGTAAAACATTATAACTGTACTGGCAAAGAGACTGACGTGCATGTCACAAATTTAAATATGTTTCAGTTTCAGAGGAAAATTTCGCCGTAATTAATTAGCCTACAAACTCACATGTGATAAATTATAACTGTGTTAGAGTGTGTATAAAATATAATTTCAGTCTGTCTGTCTGTCTGTCTGTCAGCTTGTCTGCCTCTCGGTCAAATATAGACTAAGGTAATGAACAAACTTGTCGTTGATTAACATGGCACGGCACAGTATTGATATAATTATGTCTGGTGTTCTTGTATGTTGTGAACCAATATGATCTCAATGCATTTATGATATGATAGTGATGTTGTAAAATGACACACGTTTATGGATAGTATTTTTTCGCTCCAACTTAACTTCCTCTTCTCTTTTTTTTTCTCTCCCTCTTGTTTTTGTCCTCCATTCATACTTCTTTTCCTTCATTCAACCTTCCCATTCCTTCCCTCCTTCATCTCTCCACACCCTACATTCCCTCTTTTCTTTAGCTACCTTCCTTTTCTACCCTTCATTCGTCCTTTACATTCTCCCTCTACCTCGCTTCCTTCATTCTTTCCCTATTCCTCTTTTTTAATTCATTCCTCTTTCCCTTCCCCACACAACAGTATAGCTAATATAATTCTTTTTTTTTTATCCTCAAACGCTAAGCTCATCTCGTATATAGTTTAATAGTTTGTGATCTCATAATTATTATAATGTATGTGTTTATTCTCATATAATTATTACATTTCGCTCTTCAGTGACTTTCAAGATAGGAACTGTTTCTCATGTACTTGACCTCCACTCCCACCACCACCACCACCACCACTATCCACCCACTCCACTCATTACGTCCACTTGACTCTCTCCTCACCACACACATACACACACAATCTATTCGTCTCAACCACTCTTACCCCCACTTCGTTATTTCCTTTGTTGATAGCATTCACTCTTCACACACTCCTCCTGACTCCCTTCATCCTCCTTCCATGTATCTCGCTTGATCTCAACTGTTAATATTTCTTATTATCTCGGCAGATACTGAGTCTGGGAGCGGTGAAGGACTGGGTGAGACGGAGGGCGGGCGGCCACACCTGCCCGACCTGGTGACGCACCGCTCTGTGCCCTCGGCCACGCAGCTGACGGTGGAGAATGTGCGCCACCACGACCAGTTGATGCAGGGACGTGAGAAGCGCGACGCCCCGGACTCCTCACTCGCCAAGACTGGCATTCTCAAGGGAGGAAAGCTGTGGAGGAACGGCGACGGAAGGAGAAGCAAAGCCAGGGTGGAGGAGGAGGTGGCGGATGAGCCACGTCGCTCAGTCCGGTTTTCGGGCAGAGACGAATATTCACTGCTGGAGTCACTGCCTCTGGACGCCGCCAACAGTGCGGCTCTGGCTCGCGTCATGCCCAAGCTGAGGGAGTTGGGTGTGCTGCTGGCCGACAACAGGCCTCATGACTGGCACCTTGAACTTAGTCCCATCACACCCGAGCCTGAAGTCGCTGCCACCCACCACGCCCATCTTGATGACGACCAGCCGCCCACACCACCACCCCCGCCTCCACCACAGATGGACGATGAACAGATTAGGGAGTCCATGCAGCGATACGATGAGATGCGTCGACGGATTGCAGCAGCTGAGGGTCGTGACAACACCAGTGTGTGCAGCGACGAGTCCAAGAGTTCTTCAGACTCTCAGTCATCAGATTCTACCATGACTGAAACAAGAATAAGACGCTTGGAAAATGCAGATGTGGCACATGTGGCTGGAGGTGTTATGCGCAGCAATAGTGAAGTTCGTCGAGCTATTGAACGTAATGCTCTCCGTCGCTCCCTCATTCGCTTCTCTGAGGCACGCAAGAAGGACACTAACAAAAATGAAAAGAATGAGAAGGGAGAGCCAACTCTGCTGGAGAAGCTGAAATGGCTGACAGCATCAGAGGATGCGACCAATGGCAATTCACAGCAAAAGGAAGGTGAGGCTGAGGGAGAAGGTGAGGATGAAGCAGCCAGCATCAGAGTGGACCCAAAGGTACAGGAGACCATTGCCCAGTACCGTAAACTGGCTGAGATGTTTAACAAGACCACTGCACTACGGGTGTCAGACATCATGGTACCGGGTGATGTACGGGAATGGAAATTAAAGTCTGATCTCTTTCCAAGTGGGCAAGTAAGCCAAGAGGCAGAGCCTGAGGAAACCCCAGAGCCTCACTCGGGGGTTGTCACACCCACTGTGTTTCAGGGGGTTCCAACTGACCTCGTCCCTGATGATGATACAGAAAAACTCATTTACAGTGGCGGAGTGAGGTACACTAGGGAGGGTACATTGCCTCCTGCAACTGATGGTGATGACGATGAAGATGAAGGCAATCCAACAGCACCATCCCCTGCCACCACAACAGCAGATGCCAGGAAGCAGTTCTTAGCTCAGATGGCAACTCCTACCATAACAGTGCAAATTAATGGGGCACCAGCACATGCAGGAGACCGATCTTCCATGGCCTCGAACTCTGACTCTTATACCTTTGAGGATATTGATGAAGCACTGCATGATGATCGATCTTCGTCTGTACCCTCTTCCTCACAGTCTTCTCCACGGCTATCTGGGAAGGGTGATGTAGATGGGACAAGCACAACAGAGAGTGGGTACAGTAGTAACGAGACAAACGGTGAGCTACAATGTCCCTTAAATGGTTTACCACTCACTGCTGCCTCACTGCACACATTTCCCCTTCCTTTCTCCCTCCCTAATGTGGACATAGACGAGTTAGCAGAGTTTGTACGTCAGGATGCTGAGCGTCTTGAGCGTCTGCGACGCCGCTATGACCCTGGGGAAATAGAAGACCATGGGTTCTCACGGCGACCGTCAGTGAGGGGCATAAAACCAAGATTTGGATCCACTACAGACTTGTTGAAGCAGATGGCAACCCAGCTGGTGCCACCTCCTGCCACACAGCCTAGCCTGGCTGGTTCTCACATGACCTGGCCCTACCGGGATGCTGGGGAAGAGGACCCAGGTGGGTCAGGTGGATCACAGCGTCGCCGTGCCGTACCCACCAGGGCTGCTCTTCCTGCCCTACAGGAAGATATTCTCTATGTACCCACATCAGATCTCTCACCCCAGGCAGTGCCAGCCACATCCATGGTGCCACCTACCTCTCTCACCCACACCAAGACTCCCAGGGTGGTACATGTGTATGCCAGCACGGGTGACTTGAGAGCACCCCCTCCACCACGGTTGGCAGTGCCACGAGAGTCACCGCCACCAGACCTCATCCGGCCAGGTGTGGGTCCCACTACAGCCAGGGTCATCACTAGTGTCTCTCTGGATGGACCACTGATAGGTACTACCATGGCACCACAGATGCCAGCACCTACCTCCTATGAACATCACAACCAGCCATGCCGTCGCCCCTCCTCTGTCCATGGTCACCTGCCTGCTGATGCACTAATGACAAGGGGAACAATACCCCCTCCTGCAGCACGACCACATTCCTCTATGTCACATTATCCACCACCAAGGGTACCCACACACTACCATCCGTATGAAGAGCCACCCCCTGTCCGTGCCACATATGAGAGTGGGCATGCAGTGCTGAGCCAGAGAGGGTCATACCCTGGCACCATCCCAGTGCCACACTACCAGGCTGCTATCCCACCACCCTCTGACCCAATCCGCTATGTCCATCCTCCTCCCTATGGCTCCCAACACCCTCATCCTCGGCCACCTGTAGTGTCCCTGCGGGAGGCACCTACGCTCACACGCACACCTCTGCCACCACAGGTGCTGTCAGTTCCACAGGCATCCTTAGCAGTGGGCGGGGGCGGGCCTTCGCACCAGTGTGGACCGCGACACCATCGGGCGGCGGGCAGCGAGGGGGAGGCGTGCTCACCTGTGTGGTCCCACTCGCACCACCCACTCTACTTCCCGCCGCCCTCCGCCTCTAGTCACCTCAGTTACACCACGCCTATTGTGCCAGAGACGGTGGTAACACCCCGCCCACCAGGCCCACCCCTTGGCCCACCCCTCCCTGTTTCCATGGGACCACCACTCATGAACGGCGGTGTGAGCAAACTGGAGGCGCTGAGAGATGAGCGAGGGGTTCCTGAGGGAGCCTCCTCCTCACCCCGGGGTTCCCTTGATCCCCAGTACCCATCCCAGCACGGTTCACCCACCAGGGACTCCGCACTCCTGCCCCGTCACACGCCCCTTCCCCTCAACATCACCTGAGCCACCACCCTCGCCTGGTGCGTTCTCGAGGCATCTGGTGCAGTAGCGGGGTAGCCTAGCCTTGCAAGTGTGCCGTGCTGGTCAGGTACAGTGTGCAGAGTTATGCAGTGAAGATTATTGTGCAGTGCTGTGGTGAGATGTATTGTGGTGGTGAGATGTGGTGATGGTAGAGTGGTTACTCGTAGTGCAGTAATGCAAAGTGTAGCTGGCTGTCTGAATGGCGGGTAAGTCACGCTGGCTACCCTACTCGCCTGTCTTCCGAGATCATCTGTGACAAGGTAAAGAAAGTTGCCAAACCGCTCACCACCAAAATTGTTGCCAAAACTTTCCTTCAAGACGAGAGTGGAGGAGTCGGGCGCCGGCACGTCATTGGTTCCACTTCCAAGCTCGCAGCGGCCGGGGGAGTCAGACAATCTAATTATGATTTGTTTCCTCTCTCTATAGTTAAAACTTATAACCTACTTAATGTACCTAACATATGGGTTTTACTGGAATATATGTGTGAGTAAGTGTGCGAGTGTGCGTGTGTGTATGTATGTGTGAACCACGACAATACGTATTCTAAGCCAGTTGTTGTTGTGTGTGGTGAAGGTTTTATACAATGTAAAGTATAACATAGAGTGACCTCAGCGGCTGAAAGGGCTGTGCTGGTAGGCCGTTCCAAGACTTTGTTAGTCAGTCATCAGAATGTGAGCGCACACCAGCAGTCATCATACTGCCTTCTCATTCCATAATGTGTTTCCTGATACTTTATACTGCCCCCTGACATCTTATAATGCCTCCTGACACCTCATTCTGCCTCCTATATATCTTACCCTGAATTCTGGTAAAAATGGTAAACAGCCTCTTAACTCATTATGCCTCCTGACATATTGATCCTGCTCTCAAACTAACTAATACTGTTTCTAGGCACTACTTGGCAACTCATCTGACCTCACACTGATGACACACAACCCAACCTGACCTCATACTTGCAACACACAACCCAACCTGACCTCACACTTACTTCACTCCCTATTCTGACGTACATCACAATTAACAAGAAAGCACACACGTCACATTTCTAAAATCACACTCGAACTCACATGTACCAAAATCATGCACCTCCAAACTTCGGATGTGTACGTAAACATCATTTCTCAAAATAACAAACGACGCTTCCAAGGCTAACTAGCATACTCTACTCGTACACAGCATCACACTTCCTAACCTAACATGCAGACATCACACTTTCTATAGCTAACGTACTTAACTTGATACACTAATAACATCCCACCTCCTACCTAACGCATACAATTGTCACCCTATACTTAATAGACACAAACATAGCTACCGTACTATACCAACGTTAGGACACACAAATTTGACAAAATATATAGACAATGTGAGAGCATACGAGGGGCACTTACTTGTTACACCCAGACAAGAGTATAAACTAATTGAAATCCATTAAGGCAGACTGCAGGAAACAAGCCTAGCTAGATAAATTTTGGAGGTAAGAAATATGACAAGTAGAGTATACAGTAAACAGGCTGGTCGAGGCTCAGAGCTCCCTGGTGGAGGTAACACGCACTTCTATACAAATGATGATGGAGGCATGTTTAGAAAAGGCGTGAAATATAATGTAGTAGTTGTATATACCCTTCTTTTACTGGGTCAATTCACTATACGCTGTCTCTGACCGCAACAACATTCCATTTTGTAATATTTTTAAATCCCACATGATCGAAACTGCTACGTTATACATCTCCAGTAGCGTATGTGATCAAGTTTTGGTTTGGAGAGTTTAAGAAGCTGCATTCACACAATTCCCAGCAATGTGTGTCAAACCTCATTCCATTTTGTTCTTTCAAGGCACGAGAAGTTAATTGTGGACTTATTTATAAAGCTTTAACTAGTTAGGTACCGGTATGCATTTTGTGTGAAGTAGTTTGACATTATAATCAACCTACCTTAAGGATGTTATTATCAAACTTTGAATGCATACGTCAAAAATTATTCACGAAAATGTTATTACGGTACAGATGAAACTTTAACTCTTCGGTTCTTTCTTAGTTGTCGTATACGATTAGGTTACTACAGGTGATTGGGTTTTAACACACGAGCAACATTCCATAGGATATTAGACACATTGCGTTGTTCATTCTAATTTTTTTTTTATCCGGCACTTTCCATTGGAGGAAACTGTCGTGATAGTTCGATAACTTTTCTTTGCTTCCTGTATCAATGAACAGCCTGACGTCATCAGTTTAAAGCGGATGAGTACGCTGTGGCGGTTCTATTGAAAAAATGCGGTATTTTTAAAGGTCTATCCTTCTCTGGCAAGGGCCACTGGGTTACACGACTTCAAGTTCTGCTAAAAATTAAATACAAATTGAATCGCTTCTGAACTTGTCCGCTGAAAACACCAGTTCAGGCTGGTTTACATCATTAGTTTCTTGCATGGTTGAGTAACACGGTAGCGACTTCTAATCAACTCAAGGGGAGATTCTCTTGTTGGCAAATTGGAAGGCTACCGATTCTTTCAAACTATACCAAAAAAACAGACACTCTCATTAGTAACACTGAGGTCGTCTGTTTCCTGGCATAGTTAGGTGGAATCAGTAGCCTTCCAATTCACCAACAAGAAAATCTCCCCTTAAAGTGAGTATCACACCAGCACACTTTCCTTCGTCCTTTGTCTATGGTCTCGCCTTGCTCAATCTATAGACTAGCGGGTGTCTAGTGATCCCCAAACATGCTGGAAGACGGAGGAAACATTAGTTCGACCAGAGGACCGGGGAATGTGTGCTCGGGTGATACAAAGTTAAGTGTTTACGCCTCTTGACAAAATACTTAATTAGTATAGGATTACAGTTAATTCGTCAATGTCGTGCTTATACCACTCACCACCATGCACCGAAACTGATTCTGTGAACCCTTTTACGACGAGGATACTCTCTTCTGTTTCCCAAGAGACCCACTGGCACCCTCTCTTTCGGAAGGACGTCGCTGTATTTTCCGATATAGGAAAGTATGGTTGAGACATGACAGCACCACCACACAGACACCTAAATCACGTTCTTATACCAACACAATCTGTCCTAATGAACCTTTCTTTCTATAAGTTCAACTAAGAGTAAATAACAAACAATAAAACAGTGATTCGTCGAATTCAGAGGTATACTTGTAGGTTTCTTTCCTCTTTATCAGGTTTCAACCATGTACGGTATATCAATCTGTTGAAAACTGACGAGGTCCGATATATATTTACTAGCAAATTGATTGAATATTGTTAACCAGTTTGTCACACAATTCGAAAGAAGCTAAAAATAATATCCAAGAACGAAACTGTACCCCTACCGGTACTAAAAGTAACCTGCAGCCCTGGGTCGGGTGGATGCTGGACTGAATATTCTGACTTCATGTGTCTCGGTACAGTATTACTTTCTTTCGTCTAATGTGAGATACTATACCCAGCCTAAAGCTCAAGAATAACTGCTAAGTGGGTGTTCACTACGTCAGAAAGAAAAATTAAAGCACTGCCCCATGTTGAAGTCTGACCTGTTAAAAGACCTCCATTCCTATGAAAACGACCTAATATATTATAAGAAATTGAAACTATAGAATCTATCAAATGAGATATATGACAGACTTCTATTTTGCATATATAAATATGACACAAAGTGTGACTATTAATGACGAGACTAGTATTTATGTACAGTATTCATGATACTTAGCAGTGTAGTAGGTAGGTGGCCTGAGAGGAAATAATAAATGAAGAATATTTTATGTAATTTTGTAAACATTAAAAGGACAGAGTCTTGGAGCGGCCAATTACGACGCCAGCACACTATATATTTAATAGTCTATTCTGTGACACCTTTCTTGTGGTCACTTTTGATTTTACCCGTTATAAGTTACTTACAAAGTCTAATTTAATTACTATGGCATACACAAATGTATAAATATATACTGAAATGTATGATTTAATACTAGTTTGTTTATACTGTTATGTTTTCATGTTTAATTTTACTAAATACAATATAAATGCCGCAATGTTAGGCTATAACTACAAAACTGTAGCGAGATACCGTTAGTATATTTCATATTCATCCTTCTTATAATGTTTAAGATGATCTAACTTCCTCCTCAGTATTTATAAATTCTTCCATCAATGATCTTCTGCTCAGCCTACTGTGACCAAGCTTTTTAGTACAAACTACCTTTTTTCCCTTGTCAGTATTACGAAAATCAAATCAAGTACTCTTCCACAGCATCTTGAGGGCAGATCGGAAGGTCATACAACGGGAAGATCACCATACAACTGATAACAGTAATAGAGTTGAGTCGGTGCTAATTATAACAAATGTTGGAGCAAATCAAATTAATTATTACTCTTGCGTGTGTGTGAGTGAGTGAGTGTGTGCTGAGACAACTATCCGATCTTCTCCCAAATATCAATGTCAGTAATCGATGCTTACTGACAAAAATAAAAGTATTTAACACTATTATTCCAAATTAGGTTAAAAGAGTAGCCTGTATAAGTTAATAAGAAGGAGCGAGGGATATGTCAAATATCCACCATAGCTTCTGCAGTAGTAGTCTTTCACAGCAATCAATATTATTGTCCTGCCATAAATGCGACCTCTCGTCAGGTAAGATGGCATCATAATACATTCAGGTTTAACATCCAAGGCCTTAGTTCATACCCCATTAGAACCCACACTAACCCATTTGGATTCAAACTCAACATTACTACTCATTTTGATGTAATTGGACCCAACTAACATAATTATGGCAAACTACATTCACCAACCCATCAATTCGTATCTTACATAAAAAAACAAAACAAATTAGCATATTAAACCAACCTTCACATACCGAGTTATTGGGTAAACTACTCGAGCTACCAACACAACTAGAACCCACACTCATCCACCAACACACACAATAATAAACCACACCATCAATACCATAATCCGTATCCGAAAAAGGTTAGGGTCTGAATTCTAATGAGGTATGACACAATAATTATGTGCGCGCGCAGTTTTATCTTATTCGTGGTGGGTGAGAACAGCCAACTAACGAACTCTCCGTCACGCTGTCCCTTCATTGTATTATCCCAGAGTGTACAGTATATTATAGGCTACCGGTACCACACACTCTAATCTTACTGAGGACTGAAAGAGCTAGGTTGGAATTACCTATTATAGCCTAATACAGAAAGCTTGGAGACCTCGTTTGTTGTTCTAGTCTGTGGTAATAATAATTGAGAATATTTAGTATCAAAGACAAAATAATCTACTTGCGCTTTGTTACACTGACTTTCCCTTTGGTTGCAGTGATTTTCTTCTCTTAGTTTTTTTTCTTTTCAACTCGACTATAGCGTTTGTAACTTTATTGGCTCCTATCTGATCACATCTACACTTTCGTTTCCCATTAATTTGTTCCCTTTGTAAATCTTCAACTCTCTTCCATCTTCTTCCTCGGTTTTACTTCTCGTTTCCTGTTACTTCATCTCTTCTCCTCCCTTCATACATCTACTCTTCTCCCCTACCTTTCCTTTCCCACCTTCAGACTCCCAGCTATCATCTCTCCTACATACGGTTACTTACTTTTTCTCTTCTCTCAGTCAGCAAGGCCAAAGTAAACATTCAAGCCCAACCACAATCAGAATGTGTCTTCTTGATACGAAGGATGTGCTCATGTGATGGTCTCCTTTACGCTTACAGTAAGATTAAGTTTTTAGTGTGGACGGACAAGCTTGAACCCAACCACCCACCCACCCTGCTACTGAAACCGTGAAACCAACCAACCAACCATCCAGGCGCGCAATCGGTTAAGCGAATCCACAAAACTGTTATAAAAGGATTTGGTATAATTGCTTTTATATAGTATTTCTTAGGAGCAAAGGTATTTGACGGCGACTCTTGACCAACGAGAGAATAAAGTGCAACTGAGAGAGAGAGAGAGAGAGAGAGAGAGAGAGAGAGAGAGAGTTGAGTTGAATGTGTTTCATGGCTACACTATGCCAAAGATGTATTATAGATAGAAATTATTATAAAAAAAAAGTATATAAATAAAGACAAACTTTTTAGCCGCTCTGTATCATATGTTGACTTTTAACTTCTGACTGGTGAATGGACTGCGTGACCGTGGCAATGTCAGCCTCCAGGCGGGAAGTCATAGAGTCTTATTCACATCCTAATGAGGTTCTCTGTTCAGGCCGCAACGTTCACTTACTCAACTGGTAGTGTAGAGGAAAAAAAATTATTGCCTCATCCTAACCTCAACCTATATCGACCATCTGTCATCGAGCCACAGTTTTACCCTGGATGGATGTGGGGAACTTGGCTTATTTAGACAGACAGTTTTCCCATGAACTGAATCATTCCATAACACTAAAACAAATAATGGTTCATAATTATGAACAGTTCAGTGCTCACCCCATCTACCAAACCAACTAGGCCTAACTAACTAACCCCCTTTCTCGCCCCCTCCCCCCTCGACCTTCTCAAACAAATCATTTTCTCGGACAGTATCTTCGAGGAACAGCTCACTATTGCACCTTCAGAGCCTTTGTCCCCAGATCCATTCTCATTCCTGTCCTCTTCCCTGGTGCCACTATACTACACTACCTGTCCATTTCATTGTTTGTTTTTCTATTGCAGCTTGGCCTAAACTTTGCCGTTCATTCATTCCCCTACCTGCGATACTAATTTCTTGGCCTAACCTGAAATGCTTATGCCATTATTTATCCATTTTTTTTCTTTCTACGAAATATCTCCAGAATTTTCCAATTTTCTGCTCTCTGGTAAAATACCATCTGCCTTCTTGCCCCGTCTAGGCTACATGTTCTTACGTTACACCCTCTCCCTTCTCACTGAATAATTCTTACGACTCCCAGTATATATTGACCAAATCTACCTTTGACATGTACAGAACTTTGTAAATACAATATGTAATTTTGTTGTAATTAGAAAGTAACACATTTTTATCATGTGTTGTACAAATGTAAAATCTTTCACTTGGAAATAAAACCTTACGCCAAGAAAAATTTGTATTATTAGCCCAGTGTTACTTACATATACATATAGCCTATCATTGGAGAATACCGTTGGTTATTACTGATTCTCTAATAGCCAGAAAGACTAAAACAGTTCAACAACACTCTATTGTGTTAACAGTATTCCCATCAATTACGCCCTACCGGGAAGAAATTATCAACTGTATGAAGAATTGAAGATAACACAGCAGGATTCGAACAGTCAAATTGTGTCTTTCACACATCAGGAGTTTATATGGCCCTTGGAGTCAATTTATTAGTCAAAGCTCTTGCCGTTGAGTCAAGAAGGGTGTCAATACATATACAAAGTTGAAACTTAACATACCTTACACAAGTTGTAGTCACTATACAGTAGTCCCACACTCGCTTCAAGAGGATACTCGTTGTTGCCCCACTTTCACCTATAACCGATTGTTTACTTGTCAATAATTAATGTCACGTATCATTGTAATCACAGGACACTTATGTATCAGTTCGTTAAGTGTTTCAACGCATTAATACAGCTCAAACACAAGAGGTATAAATTGGCACCTGTGACACCACGATGCACGCATCTTGCAAATGTAAACAAACAGAAAAATATTCCATCTCGTTCTGCAACATATAATTATTAATATTTTTTTTTTTTCTCCGAAATACGAGTCTGGGACACATTTTGGTAAATATTGAAAGAATTACCGTTATTGCGTACGTTTTTTCTACCTTCATTACCCACTTATTTAGACCATTCTAAGACTATTTTCCTCAATGGCATTTGCTCCGCAAATGCCCCATTTCCAAGATAGGGCATATTCAAATGGGGCATTTTGAAATTAGCCTGACCTTACCTGACCTGACCTAACCTAACCTAGACCGCATCAGACTACCGGGACCTAACCTGGGCAAACTACTGGGACCTAACCTGGGCAAACTACCGGGAAATAACCGTGGTAAAGTACAATAAATGACGGGGGTAAAATACTGGCACCCAGCCGGATCTGGCAACACTGCTGCAAAACTGTAATTCTTTCAATAAATACCCAAATGTTATAAGATTAACTGAAACTTCAAAATCATACATTGTTATTATTGGTTTAGAGGAATACTTAAGAACTGAAATTGCAGTAAACAACGATGACGTTACTGAATCTAAGAAGCTTTTAATGTTTCAATATTTCCAATCTGACAAGGTCGTATGCAGGAACATCCGTGGTGTTTACGATGGTGTGGTACTGTACGACGGCTCTGTTGTTTGTCTATGGAGCCACCGTAACGGTACCACGCCATCGTATGCACCACGAACGTTCTTGAATAATAATATGGCCCTGTGTAGGCTATACGAACTCGTCTCAGCCTAGGGCCAGAAACGTGAGGAAACATGACGAAAGACAACGAAGACCGTAGGTTATATAGATACACATAATAGTGCAAAGTTACGCACCTAGGGTTGAGGATAATGCAACCGGCATTTGGAAAACAAATTTACCTTTGTATGGTGAATAATGATAATTAAGAGAGCCCCAATGATCATAAACGTGAAAACTTTTATACCGGTATAGATTTAACATCATATATACATATATATATATATATATATATATCAGTAAAACACAATGTATCTGGAATAAATCAAATACAATTATGAAAGTCAGCTTTATATGAAAATGAAACCTTGCCTTGCCTCATAAATCATAATACAAGATGGGAATTAAAATTTTCCAAAGAATCTTGATACACTTTGATACAATATGAGTACAGTAAATAATTAAATACTATGATTAACAAAAAAAAAAAAAAAAAAAATCATAACTCTTAATAACATTAGGTTTCACAACACCAAGTCCTGTACAGTACATCAATATTTTAAATATTTGTGTACTTATTGATAAACATCAAAACATAAAACATAAAAAAAAAACATAATCTAGCATTAAAAACACTCCCAAGTCTATTAATCAAAAGCTTGAGTAGTTAACTTTATGATTATTAACATAAAGTATTGTTTGTATATACAGATTTCACGTACATAATTTCCAACCAACAGAGCAGCAACATCACCTTTTTTACCAGAACTTTCTTAGTCTAGTTTAACAGATCCTTGTCATTCCCATGTTATCAACACCACACGACTATACATTATTGTAATGCAAGAAATTATCATTATGTTGGCTGATGGTACTATTGCTGGTGAATAAGACTCACCTCCTCATACCTCATTCACATTTTAAGTGGGCCAGAAATAAGCATGTTTGATTTAATAAGAATACATAGAGAGATTCAGAAAAAAAATAAATAAATAAATAAATAATACTGTACACAATACAGTATGAGCCAATGACCTGAAAAATATATAAGGCATTATCACACCAAGACATACTTGGGGCCAAAAGTAAAGAAGCAATACTGTAAGGATGATTACATAAATGCATGATCACTTGAGAGTGTATCATAAGTGAAATGCTTTGTTAATCTATGAAATAAAACAGCTGTATATTATAGTCCAGTACAGAGACAGACAGCAAATTCTGGTAACTCTCTAACTTTGTAAGATGAGATAGGAAAGTAATCTAATACAGTACTAAAATGTTCCATGAAGTTATGTACAGTACTTGTAGCATTTACAGTATTTAAATGCAAATCCGCAACCTGGTACAGTATGAGGCATCCTATATTTTTTTAGGGTATGACCAAATACTGCACAGTACCATCAGTCAAAAAAAAAAGTACAGTACAGTAATGTATTCAGGAGGAGTGTTCACTCTGGCGTGAACGTTTATGAAGCGAAGAAAACCTACAATGGTTGATGAAAAGGTATATTACCGTTCAGGTTCATCTAGCATTGTGGGTTTTCTTCGCCTTATAATACAATAATAGAAAAGGTCAGTAAGGCAATTGGGCTCACTTAATTACACAATCATTTAGGTCAATTTGGCCCATACTCAAGAAATATCTTGTACTAGGCATTGTCAATGACCAGTTTCACGAACACTATAGACATATTGTCTACACAGCCATTGTATCAGTTATGATCACCTTTGTTACATCTTTTCATGCACAAAAACTGTTTTCTTACATCCTGCCATAGTACGGTAGTAACTCTTTACCTATTCTCCAACTGCTCACTGAAAGGTAGAATATTCTATACCCAAAAGGTAGGTCAAAACTTCTAACAGAAAAAAAGGATGGGTGGGGAATGACCCTTAATGACATGGGATAATAATAAAGAACAGTACAAGGATATCAAAGAAAGAGGGAACAGAAAGAGAAGAGATTGAAGGAGGACAACAGGTACTGGCATGTGAGAATAAAGTAACCCGGAGGATTTGCTACCATGGCTACTCAGTGTTGGGAACTGATTACAATGTGATGCTACTTCTACTTCAGTTTTATATACAGTATACAGATAATAATAGAGCATTTAATATTTAATACTGTGTTCTAAATAGAGGACATAACATGGTAGTACAGTCAACCCGAGCAATTTGCAAGTTCACCACTTGATGATTCACATATTCACAGATGTTACTTGGGATGCCATTTGTGGGTATTTTGCATATTCTCTTTACGTTTTGGAAAAAAATATAAGTATTCATGTACTGTAATACCTATATATATGCACAATATATTCAGGAAGTACCTGTATTACTGCATAACTGTGCCTAAGTGTATTCACTGGTCTTATGGAGGGTCTGCAGGTTATGGGAATAGTAATTATAGCAATTTTAGGGAGGGTGCTCATTATTCATGGGAGTCTGACACATAACCCCTTTGACTAGTGAGGGTTGACTGTAGTATGCTAAAGTAAAATGTTATGGCCAAGATTATTTATGAAAACAGCACAAAACAATAATTATCATTTAACTTGGGATTAGCAAGAATTCCCTTCACTGAAATAAATACAATACAACCATATGAAATTACATTAGTGTATATACAAGCCTTAATATGCATACTCTAAAAGAAAAGAAAAAAGAAAAATTAAAGAACATGTCCAGTAACAGAATATGAAAACATTCAAGAACTATTCCCTCATTCACTAAAGGGGTCATTATAATCTTGTAATATGAGGACTGTGTTCCATAGCAAGACTTTACAGACTATATTTGTATATGTTTTATAGTACAGTACTGTATTACTCTTTTCATGTTTCTGCTATCCATCAAACCTAAATAATATCCCCTTTATGGATGAGGAAAAATAGTTAATATCCTCTATAACAATCTCTTTATATTATAAACAAGTGACAATTTAAGGGGGATGTACAGTGTTGGTAAATCTGGAGCAAATGTTTCCTCCAAACTACTCCAAGCAACAGAACACCATTATTTTTGTTCATCTGGTTCTGTTTCCTGGCAAACTTTGGAAGAATCACTGCATTCCAATGTAACAAAAGTGAATTACCCCCTTAATCTCTATCAGAGAATGATCTAATGATACTAACTCATAGTGTTCTAAATAGAGGACATAACATGGTAGTACAGTCAACCCGAGCAATTTGCAAGTTCACCACTTGATGATTCACATATTCACAGATGTTACTTGGGATGCCATTTGTGGGTATTTTGCATATTCTCTTTACGTTTTGGAAAAAAATATAAGTATTCATGTACTGTAATACCTATATATATGCACAATATATTCAGGAAGTACCTGTATTACTGCATAACTGTGCCTAAGTGTATTCACTGGTCTTATGGAGGGTCTGCAGGTTATGGGAATAGTAATTATAGCAATTTTAGGGAGGGTGCTCATTATTCATGGGGGTCTGACACATAACCCCTTTGACTAGTGAGGGTTGACTGTAGTATGCTAAAGTAAAATGTTATGGCCAAGATTATTTATGAAAACATAAATCAAAAGAAAAAAACTAAGGGCATAAATTTATGTATAAAAGGGAAGATACATAACTATGAAAGAAATGAAATTGAAATAGGAATATTCCACCATTTAAGGCCATACAAGCCATTTAGCCCACAGGGGATATAGGAAGCCACTACCCCTCCCACAAAATTTGGATGCAATGACAAATATCAAATTTAGCTGAGTCAAACAAGAGATAATAAATCTACCAAGGCATAATATTCTGGAAATAATGTTTTAAAACCTTCCAATTACATATTTCATTCTGAATATACTGACCAACACCACATGAGTAAATTGAACATAGTGAACCTGATAACCAAAAATTTATAATAAATAATAATTTTAAAAGATAGGCAATTACTTATTCTTATATTATAATAACAAATAGAGTACAGTATCTGGGTAATAAAAGAGAGCAATGATGGACTATACAGTATAGGTATACAGTATATACAGTATTTCAAAGCCTACTTTATCATAGGAAGGACTAAATTTTAACAGCAATTTGTTCCTACTCAATACGACAGTGATTACATCTATGAAAAACAAAGGTTTCATATTGTCCGAACTGCATAGTTTGTGAACTACATATGACTGGGGTGGAAAATTTCTATATAGCCACACTCCGCAAATAATTCACCTCATAGATGTGAAGCCTTTATTCTAAACTTATATTAGTGGAAGGATGAGGTTTTGTACAAGGTGAGAATATATATATATTTGAGTAATTATTACAGTAAAAAAGAAAGACATCTGCTACAACACTGCAATACATTATGATTTAAGAGGTAATATACAAAATTCCATTCCACGTTGGCTGCGAGACTGGAGTGCTGTATTCTTTGGTTTGAAATATCATCATGAATAAAAAGTCTATAAAATATTATAACTATAAAGAGTGTACCAATTATTTTCTAAAATGACGAAGGTGAGGACAAAACGTAAAAAGTACTGTATTTCCTTTGATTAGATTTTGATAATAAACATAAGAAAATCATTGAGAGACAGAAAAAGAGAAACAGTGCCAGAAAAATTCAAAGTGGAGTTAAAGGCAAAGGTTTAAAAGAAAAATTTATGAGATAAAGAACTGACAACATTACCACCAGGAAAAGTGAGATGAGGAAAGATGAAAGTATTGTAAGAGATTTCTACCAAGATGCCAGGATGAATGAGAATAGGAAGAATTGAAGAGATATTTGCACTTGGCAAGGATGAAAGATTTTTGGCAATTCTGAAAATAGAGTTGACACTATTCTAGGTAGAAATGTACAGAGCACAAAATTCACTAGTTTGAAAGCGACGGTACCTTCTTAAGCTTCCTACTTGTGGCCAGCAAAAGAACTAGCAATATTAACCAAGAATTGTTTTCATTAGAAAGTGTGTGGTGTGTATACCTTCCGTTATTAATGTATTTCTATGAGAGAAAATCCCCATGTTACATTTTGGATCACATTACATAAACCAGTGTTAACCCTGTCACATACAGTAGGCTCAAACATCAGTATGAGTAGACAACTTTGACATTTTTTTTTATATTGGCTTACTTCTAATATTTTTCATTTTATTGCTCTTATTTTGCATATACTGCTTTTTTTTTAAGTATGATGCAATCCAAATCATAAGCTTCAAAATGAGACCAAATTGGGATCTCAACCACGAATGGTACATTTGCTACGAGTATGACTGTGAAACACCTCTACACAACTATTCTCAAAGCACTTCAATGAGTTGCACCACAACCAAAATTTACAAACATCCTTGACAAGAAAGGGTTAATAACCATAGAAAAGATAACTGTAAATCTATCCTGGCTCATGATAATCATCTGCAACACAAAAAGACACAATTGGCCAATCTTAAACATGTTTTGACAAAAGGAAAGTTCCACTATGAAGTATATAGACCTTTTCAGCCTAATACTGCATGATACATTCAGTCAGTTATAAACAATCCTGTCCTATAGTTTCATATGCATTTTGGAATTTCACCTGCTGATAGAGGAATTCTATTAATTTCGAGGTCCAGATACTGTCGGGGGAAGTGTACAGTTGTCCCAAGAAGCAATGATTGGTATTCAAACTCTTTTGATCACTTAACATAGTGTGTGGGTTAGGATCATTACAGATACTATAGTGAAGGTAAGAACCATTACAGGTTGTGATAAAAAGCTTGTGGATACTCTGCCATCAGTTCTCTACGGGACTGTACAATGTAATCACACTACAGTACTTCTATTACTCTCATTTGTTCTCAAGATACACACACAACAATATCCACATAGAGAAATGAACTATATGTTGGTCTGTTTAATGTTTCTGTTTAATTTGTATTTAGCTACTCTGATAATAAAACTATAATCATAGTTTGAAAGAATCCTTCACTGATATACATAAACAGCAGCACCATCATTCACATCCTTCAGTTTCATTATACAGTATGTACATTATATTTTTGTCTAATCTATATACACGGAAGATGAAGGCAACTCTTAGGTATGTAAAATAATAACTCAAGAGGAAGGGAAAGGAGTAGTGAATTATCACATTTAGGTATTTTACGGTATACTATATATGAAAAATACTAAACAATATTGCATATCTAAATCAATACTAGTTGGCCACCTCTCATTCCTACCAGTAATGTTGATGCTTCATAAATGCTTGTTGATGAAGGATGTACTGTAGGCTACAATGTCCTTAGGAATGTTAAGAGTATAGATAAACTTCTACTCACACTCAGTCACAAAATTTCTTGTGTAAACATCATTCTAACATGCCATAATACTGTAACGCCATATACAGTACCTCACATTCCCGTCTTCCAAGAAGCCTAAAAAAAGTGCTGTTGGGTTGACCAACAAAGTATAACTATTGCCAGGTTTATCCCTGTATGAGACCTAATGCTACTAGGCACAATATATTAAAATATATTACAATAAAAATGAAGTTGGAAGTGAAAAAGCATCACAGATGGCAAAATGGTGATGATTTACATAACCATCTTATATAATTTATTACACATTATTTGTGGAATATTAAATTGTAGATATGCTTGTATTGCCTTGGTATCATATTAATGAAATCTGCTTTACAGTTATCACATGATAAACACAAAACAATTTGCTTGTCTGAAACACGACACTATAAGTCAATTGAGGATAGTTGTTAAAATATAGGGATAAAGTGCACTGCTTACACAGCTCAGAGGTTCAAAGAGGGCACCCTAAGGCAAGCACTCATAATCAGCCCTACTCCTAGCCTTCCTCTCTCATATATACCCTGCTATATCCTATGCATTATCTCCATTTAATTAATATAAGGAAAAAATCCAGTGCTTATCTTCTTAATAAACCAAATTAGTACAGTACTCTATCTTCATTTTTTATATACAGTACTTCTTTTTCTTTCAGTTGTATGTTTATAACTACAGTACTGTAGCTGGAATAGATATTCAAGTTAGTGCTCCGGGGGTTTTTATATGGTGCTGTGGGGGTAAATTTTGAGGGTTATTATGATGCACATTTCCTCTTATTCTATTCAGTAATGGGTTTCAATGAACTCCAACTGCGGGGATTTGGAATACACAGTGTAGTCACAGCTGGCCCTATCCATTAAGCAACAGAAGCAGTTGCTTAGGATCCTGAGGTAACCAGGGGACACCCTAAGGTAAAAAATTTTGTTGAAAAATTAAAATGGAAATGGAATTTGAAAGGAAATTTGAGGAAAATCAAATATTATTTGAGGAAAATTAAAAATATTAAAAAAACATTAAAAATATGTGAAATTAAATACCAAATAAGAGGGGAGCCCCCAAATCAAAATCCTGCTTAGGGCCCCCACAAGTCCATGGCTGGCACTGGGTGTAGTTACCAAGTAAATTACCCACACATTCCTGGGGTACACTGAATTACTTTACAAAAAGCAAGTCTCAACTCTAAATTTGTTATTTTTATAATACGTTCGTATACTGTACTGATACTAACATTAGATTAATTCTTTCTATATCTTTCAACAGCTATGATGCCTTGTTCCCTTCAAAAGCTCTCCCTAAGAATGTGACAATGGAAAAACAATTTCTATAAAAAAAATTTTTTAGACACTCCCTGCTTGCATGATGAAGCCCTCTTCTCCCATGAAATTTTTTCCCATATATTCTAACTTTGTTCATCCATATGCTTGGAAATCACCTTGTCACACCCTGTCCATCATTTTCACTTATACACTTCTTTCCTGACTCTCAATCTAGCATTTCTACATGTGTTAAACCACTTCAGTATCATACCTTTCACACATTCAAGCACTCTATTATGATTTTTTACACCCAAACTGCGACTCGCACATTTTTTAGTCCGTTCAGCTTCAGCCTGGCACCGAAAAACCACGCACTTTTAGCTCTTTCATACAACCATTCATATACATTCCTGCCTTAATCCTACAATATCAAAGCTTTCTCTTAGAACTCCATACACTGGTACATATACAGTGTATTTCCCTCGTTATAAAACAAAGATCAGTCCTCTCTATAGTTTTATATTATTTTCCCATAATTTTAAATATTTTTGCAAGACTTTATTTATTTACTCCACATCTACATGAAATTAATTATTCCAATTTGTTTATATGGCTCGTCAAACACTTCATATTAATTCTTAACACAAAACATCCACATTTTGCTCTCACCATGCCATCTGCTCTTGTACTCTGTCTTTTCAATCTCATTAAACACATTTAACGTAACACCTGTAAATATATTCTGAACCACTTAAATATTTAAATATCGAGCAATTATAAGAAGTGATAAAATGTGGTTGAGCTTTCAAGGAAATGTTGCAATTGTCAAGTCCTTAGACAATACATATAACAAGAAATTGGTTTGCCGTAAAAAAAGGTGCTTTATACCGTATGTAATCTTGATATTACTGGTGTTGCCAGTGAATTGCTAGCGAAACAAGTGGAGGCACTGTATATATATATAAACAATCAATTTTATGTATGTCTATATATATATATATATATATATATATATATATTACATCTTCCTCATGTTTTCATAATTCAGCCTGAATTTCAATGGAAGAGAAGCAAAGTATTGTACTGGCCTTTGCCTTTAACAGAAGACACTTAATCTGTTTTGGATTATGAGATACATTATAATAAAGAATGGACAGATAAGAGTGCTATTCCCTGCTTCTGCATCAACTATGAGTACTGTAGCAGCCTATACAAGTTCAAGCCATGAAGATTTGTATAGGTATAGTTCTGCATGTACAGTACTGGGAGGGTTGTTCAAATGTCTTAGCTATCTATTTTTTCTGTAGATAGCAACATCATGTTCACCATCTGTATTACTTATTCACATTGCAATTGGTTTCTTGCCTCACAGTAAGTTGATATGAAGAAGACTGTAAAAGGCTTTTACCAATACAAGCAAAGTATAGTTTAAGGGAAGAGTTACTCTACTGAGAATATAGTTATATTTTTCTTCACTCTTTTACTCAGGATCATCCTTATGATCCTATTTCCCTTTTTTCAAGAGGTAGGGAAATATCTAGCTATGTCTTTTACTGACTGCCTAAGTTGAACATGTGTAACAAGGAAATGTCATCTTCACTATTACCATGCTTTAAACTACCATTTTCATATTCAGTTTTTACTTTCATGTCCAACATATTATGATAGATATATCCATCCAAGAGGTAAAGAGTATTTTACAACACTCAAAGGGATTATCTTGCATAACGTCTGTGTGAAGATGGTGCAGCAGCAGCAGAAGCAGAAGCAGCTTTGAGAGTGAGAACATGAGCCCTAAGGCAACTCATGAAGTCAGTCATGGCATAAGAGAGGGCCTGGTCAAGTATGTACTGAGGGATCCACCCCTTAAGATCTGTGTCCAGCAGCCACTGGAAGGAGCACTTCTTGCCTGACCCCTCTATTGCCCTGAACACCCAGCATCCAGGGCCATTCTCACCTCTGCAAAAAATAATATGGTATGAAGATACTGTCCAGCTTCCCAGACCTTGGTTGGTGGTAACGTTACATTTCTTTCTGTCTCCTACATTTGAGATATCAAGCCTGCCCCAACTACATAATATACACACAATGAAATACCAATAATCACCAATATCAGACATAACATCAGGTGTTTTGAGATTTTCACTGTGCTTTATGAACAGCTTTAGTTCCTTTTACTTAAATCACTATACAGCACCTGGTATGAAAGTACAGTAGCAATAGTTTCTTAAAAGGTAACTGCCAGGCTGCCACACAGAAGCATTTCTGAGTAAAAGAGAAAGATTAATCAAGAATGGAATACTTATACATGATGTTGGTGGCTACCTGACAATGCTCTTCTGTGGAGGCTCATCTTTGTGTGTAACAGAGACAGCAGCAGACACCCAGCTGTCTTCACTCTTCTTCCATCGACGGACAGTAACAAAATCTCTGGCGGTGACCATCCCACTCGGCCCTTCTGCTGCTATCTGGTGCACCACATCAGTGTTGTTGTCCACTCTCTATTTCATGAAAGAAAGAAATAATCTACAACCTTTAGAATGAATGAATGAAAGGATGGATGTATGAATGAGGTATTAATACCTGGCAGGACAATTAATGATCTCATGAGCTACCAGATGCATTTAAGTTTAAAAGGGTTGGCTGTAAAAATACAAAATTAAAACAGAATGTGCACACTGTACCTTCCTTCCATTCCACATCACAGTTGAAGAAAATATCCCCCATTATATATTTATATACGGTATACTGTATATAAATTTTTGACAAAAAGATCTTTTGACTAAGAGGGAGAGAACAATTTGGCTACAGCCTACTGGGCCTACAATCTGGAGCTTGTGATCCCTAAGACCAATTTCGATCAGGATGTCTGACTTTCAAGTAATGTTGAAGTATGTTTTCTTGCATTAAAATTGGTCTATTCCAGCTGGAATATACCATGGGTTGCTCCTAGCTTCCCCACTGCAGCCAAATTCTTCCTTTCTTGAGAATTTTATCTCTGGATTACTGTCAATTAAACCTTATTTGCTTTGAGTTGTTCATTTCATACAACACCATGGGCCACTTTTCTATTTTATCAGGCTTTACATATTTAATGCATTTACATCAACTGATATAACCCAAAATATATACCAGTATTGACAGAGCTTAAGCAAATGTAAAATATTATAATAGAGAGAGTAAACTCTGCCAAAAAAAGGGCATGTTGCATGTGAAAGTTGACAAAAGCTGAGAAGCTTTGGGTTGCAGACTTTGTATCCACATACTTCTATGTACTATACTATACATTATACTCACCTGCACAACCTTGGCCATAGTTAATGCCTTATTCCAAGCAGGCATATTTTCAATGCGGTGGGTCAACTCATCAAAGAGGATGCTAGGATCAACATCAACCACACTCTATGGTAGCCACAGCAACAAGAAAAAGAGAGAAGTCAAACTTAGTACAGTAACTTGTCTTTCTATTTATCTATAGCTCCGATGCCTCATTTCCTTCGGCTCCCTCCAAGGGGGTGGCCATGGCAGAAGTGTCTCCAGTTTTCCCTGTTCCAACACTCCCTCTTTACTTGGTCAAGCCCTCATCTGCCCCTCACATTTCTCTCCCTCACATACTCAACCACTCTGTTCTGCCATCTAACCGGAGGTCTGCCTCTCACACCAGGTCCCACAACTTCACTTCCATACACTTTTTTTACAAACTCCTCACCTTGCATTCTCTCCACATGTCCAAACCACCTCAGTGTATTACGCTTCACTCTCTCAACCACCCCACATTCAATACCAAGTGCCTTCTCACTCATACCACATCTCTCATACACACTCTCATTACTTTCTCCATCCCACCTGGTAATGCCACATGCTCCTCTCAAGTAACTCATTTCCATTGCACCTATTCTAGACTGATGAGCCCTACTCCATGTCCATGTCTCTGACGCATATGTCAGTGTTGACAGGATTATACTATTTCTCAATCGCTTTTAACTTCCATACTCACACTTCTACCCTTCATAATCCTCCCCAGTGATCCTATGACATGTCTACCTTCACTGCTCTCTCCCTAATTTCTCCTTCCATACTTCCATGACCATGTTTACACAGAACTGTACCCATGTACTTAAACTCCTTCACTTTCTCCATCCTCTCACCCCCCAGAATTATCTCACATTTAGTCCTAGTTGGTACTCCCACTCTGTAGGGTGTGGCAAAGTCAATCACTTCAATAACTTGTATAGTACAACACTGTTGCTACTGTAAGTTCCCTTCTACTTTTGCAATTCTGACCTTATGCAATGAATATTCAAAATACATGAGCCATTATGTTTCCCTGCTCTACCTTATTTAAGCTTGGTACAGTTCTATAACGGTGGAAGGGAACGATTGTTTGCAATTAATAATACTACTTTTATTATTTATTGAGTTATTAATATCAATGTGGTCAATACATTTTACTATTCATATGCCATATACCAGTATGTGTATGATTGTACCACAGTGTAAATGAACATCTTCAGCTATGCTGTACTGAATTCAGAAGAAATATTCACAGTTACAGTACTCTGGAGATGAAAATTGAAGTTGCAGTAATATAAATATAATATAAATTGCAGTAGAACATAAGCATAGGCTGTACACTAAATTATGTCACATCGGCTTGACCAGAGAAACCACTGATTATTTCAGTCTTAGCAAGAGAAGCTTGTTAACAAACATGATGCCACTGTTCATGACATGTGAAAGTGAACTTGTCTTAGTAAAGTTGTAATAGTACCTTTAGAAAATTTTAAGCAGAAATAAGGTTGAGGAGTTTCAATACACTTCCAAAAAACATTTCACAGGCAAGACATTAAGAAAAACTTACATTGAGCTTGTATATTTTGGTTCCCCGAGGGCCTAGTTTAGAGTAGATAGTGTCTCCATGAGAACTTTCCTTCTCCAACTTCCAGCCAGAAGAACTCAGGACTTCCAGTGACTTCTGCAGTGCTTCTCCAGCTATTGTTTGAAGCTCCCTCTCCTGAGAAAAAAAGATAAGTGAAATCATAGAGGCAGGTGAGAATGTTCAATTAGGGAATAATTTGTTTGTATTTTCTTGAGTTTTTTAGTAATTCATACAATTAGGGAAAGTTGAACCATTCAACACGGGTGCAAATAATGAAAAAGCAAAGAAACTATTTTCATTAGTTTTTTGCATGCCTGGGAGGGTGACGTTATCAGGGTAATTATGCAGTTTATGAGATAAGAGAATTTATGGTACTTTACCAAACAAAATAAACAGTGATTCTGATTAGAAATGGCTAAGTTGACAAGCACTATGTATTTACCTCAGGACTCAATTGTTTCTTCTGTGCATTTGGAATGTTGTATTCATCCTCATCATCAGATCCTGAAGAAAAAAGAAGAGGCAATGATAAATCTTAGGCTAATATTTAAATTAATTCATTTTCTATCCTATGAAGTGGAATACACAAAGAAGAAACAAATACCAAGAGGCATAATAATTTATACTGTATATACCGTATAGAACTTTATATTTACAGTAGAGCATCGATTATGCGAGAGCCAATCAACTGGAATTGGTGCTTAACTGGACAATCTAAAGAAAAATTCTAAAATCCATCATCCGAGGAAAATCCAGGACCTAACCGGAATTTCAAATTTACCGCGCAACCATCATGCCCGATAAATTTAATTCCAGCTCCACTCCAACTCCTCTCCGAGCAGCTGCGCACGCCTGATTTGCTTGTTACCGCCTTTGTTTGAAGCATAAACAGTGTCTGCGCCGCAACACACAAATTTAGAGTACAGTATATCAATTTACCCTAATATTTGGTGGAATATGAAATATCCATGGCTCTGGTTACACTTGCCAATAAGAGTAAGCTCAAGCGTAAGAGAGTGGTATTGACAGTGAAACAGAATATAGACATCTGTAATAGACTAGAAAAGGGCACCCACACCCAGCCCTCCCTCTGAATCTGAATCTGATGTGATGATGATGAGTGATCATTTGAAATACATAAAAACAGTAAATAAGTAAAAGTAGAAAAGAAAAAAAATAATGTACTGATCGTAACATTAATTTAAGGATACAACCATTTTAGCAGTGGTTAACATTTAAGTTTTACCGTTCAGTAAACCTAAGTTTATCATTCATATCAACAGAAGTTTATTTGCAGTAAGATACAGTACATTTGGCTATACAGTAGAGGTTGAGTGGCTTATAGGTGTATTTGGGTGTGTTGGGAAGTGGATTATTGCATCCGACTGAACCATCGACTAGTCAGTGGTGCATACACAATACAATGGTGAATTATTGTACATTGTAGGCTACATTGCATTAATGATTATGTATGTTGTATTATTACCATGTGTGCAAATCACGCTACATTAGCTACATACTGTACTTCTATACTTTTTTTATGTATGGCGCACGACAATAGAAAACAGGCATTATTCAACTATCCTGAAAAATTTATTTTCAGGACTTTTAAAATCCCCGTGGACACCGGATAATCAAGGCTCTACTGTATATATATATTTATAATTAGTTATATATATAATTAGTTAAAAGTATAATTAGTTAAAAATAACTAAGTAATCAATTAAAAGTAAAAAATTTGTTAAACCATTCATCAACGCAAAGTTAAATACAGTGCACAGAAGTGTAGTTGTGGTTGTTGAGGCATGATCACCACCTTCTGTTGTCAAGTGATGTGACTTTTGCCAAGTATAAAACAGAAGTGGCAATATAGATGAGTGGGGATAAAGTAACCTGCAAACTTTATTGCCACGGCCACATCTTGTAGAGGAGTTTTCAGAAGGAAACAAAGCATCATAGATATTGACTGATTGAAGAAAGTCCAGGTGGTAACATTACCAATAGGTGATTCCATAGGGGAGTAGAAATCCCCGATGGTCTCAGTGTAGTGGCTGAGGTAGTCCCGCACCCTCTCCAACCTCGGCAGCAGTGGATCACTCTCTGTCTGGTTACAGTTGGTTGCTGCTGGAAAGTTACAGTCATTTACATAACTTGATGAGTAAACTCCTATAAAAAAAGGGTAAATTTTTTTTTATCTTTTGTGAATATGCTTCTTAAGAGGCTTTAGTAACCACAGTATATAAAACTGATATGATTGATATGGTGTGGTGTAGTAATGTACAGCAACTTGACCACTTCAATTTACAAACTTTTCTCTTTAAGAACTTAATCTTTGACATAAATATGTTTACAAATAGGCACCTTCCTGTATATCATCATCAAGAACATAATTCAATTATTTTACTGTCAGGGAAAATATTTTATTTTTCTACTGGAGGAGTTACCAACCAACAACTATGGGACAATTTTACTCTCTACTGTACTCTCATGAAGACTGGATGGTGTATATACTTCATCGACTAGCACACCAGGAAACTCCAAAACAGGTGATTAAAAAATTACCATATATCTTTTATGAAGAGGATTACCATGGCACAAGTAATTCTTGGAAAATATAATTCAGGCTAGCACCTTAAGGCTTATTCTCCCAAACTTAGTTTTGGCACCAGGTTGGTCAATGAACAATCACAAGACTCACCTTCCAGAACCCTCATAGCTCTGCCCTCCTGTGGAAGGACTCGAAAGTCAACAAACCATGCCTCAATCCAAGAGATGAAGAAGGAGAGAAGCAGAAGCGTTACCTCAAATGGCTGGCTGGACTTGCTTTTCCACTGAAATAAAATGATAAACAATTCTTATATTTCACAGCATTATAAATATAAAAGAATACGGTAGAAGCAAGTATAAAAGCATTAATCGGTATTGTCAATTGTTAACCATTGAATACTCGGTACTAGGCATTTGGTACATAAATACACTGGATATATGTGGGTTGACTGTCTCATTACCTATTCTACAGATATCATTAATAAATATTTGTATCACAAAAAAATACATGTACTGTACATGAGAATTCTTACCTTGTACATTAAACTTTTCACAATAAAAAAGGCACAACTCAGGGCGGTAGTAATCTGAAATACAAATACAAATTTTATCTTCACAGGCAGTATTTTCATATCATAACCTGTCAAGAATTCAAATGACAAATTATCCAAATATTTATCCATACTGTAAGATATAGTAAATTCCTTTCAGCAGTCACAATAGCTATGGCTCTATCAAATACAGTGATTCCTTAATTAAAGTATAGCAGAGGGTTGATTGTTGTAGTTCCCCAGACTGTCTGGCCGAGCAGTCCCGAGTCTGGTTGACCGAAGCCGCGCAGATGCTCGGACCCCCAAATGGGAGTCAGGGTGATAGTGAGATCTGTTTCTTCGAAGGCAACAGACTAGGGGACTGCTGGTTCACGGGTATGTACCCCCGAGCCAACATTCCCACTGTCTGTAGTCTTCCTTGTTGTGCCACCCAATCGGGCGATCTCGTCAGCTACCCAGAAGGAATGAGAAATAGTAAGAGAGACAGACAGAACAGGCCAGGGTATGGTAGAGGATGCCAAATTCCTCATTTCTGGATAGAACCAGCCCTCACCAGTGGGAAGGGGTGATAGAGAGGTGGGACAGCAAGTACGAAGGAAAGAAAAGGAACGGAGGGATAGTTGAAGAACTGAAAAGGATTGGCTGGGGCCGAAGGGACGCCATAACCCTTAAAGTACTGCCCACGTCACCGCAGGCAATGCTTCCCTTACGGGGTGGGTTGAGTGTACTTTACGGTATTGTAAAAATACAAAATGAATTTAAAATAATCAACAAATTGGAGAACAGTAATGGAATGTACTCACTGCCACCATCCACCAGTGGTTGATGTGCAGGAGGGCATAGAACAGCAGTAGTATGGTGAAGCGAGATGATGCTACCATCTGTAAACCCAGCAACACATTAGCCAGAATTTTTCAAAAAACAACACATTTTATCTTAATCTCACTTATCCGTAAACCTACTCACGCATGCATATATGCACACACACACAAATGATAAATTAAATGAACAAAGAAAAATATTATCTATTTTATAATCTTTTATACTTCTGGCAACCATGTTAAAATTTTAGCATTGCTACTCTTATAAAATTATAAATATCTCGGGGAGACTGCTTCTGTTTGAGGCAAGCTTTGCTGTACAGTAGCATACTGACAGTATATAAAATCTACTCCTATTGATGATCCTTTACTAACAATGATCCCTTCTACTTCTTTAGGTCAGTGAAAGATTACAACATTTGGGATTCTTCTACTTTACACGAACATTCAATGAGGTTACATGAACAACTTACCACAATATCAAAGAAAGAGGTCTTAATGTTGTACTGGATGATCTCATCAACCAAAGCATGGTATTCCCCTCCACTCTCAATCTGAAGGATGGATATAATGCTTTAATCATTATGTAGAGGAACTGTAGCCAGCTAAAATTCACTATTTTTTCTCATCGAATCTGAATGTTTCACTTCATGCGGGTCACAGTAGTGCATGCATTGAAAAGTAACTTAAATATGAACAATAATTTATAATTTTAAACAACTTGGGATACTTTTCCCAACACATCAGCATGTTTCATTGATTTACCAAATTTGTAACTACTGTATTTGAGAATGGTGTTTTTATTTCAATATTCTATTCTACACAACACCAAACTTCTTTTTTTTTCTAGCATTCTCAAAGTGATCAGAATTACATTTATTAGATGAGAAGCAAGTTAATGACAAGCAATCAACCACACGGTAACCCACCAACAGTACATGAGTATAGTACTGTACCTTGAACATTTACAACAATACTACAGATGAAGGAAAGGGAGCTCTGTTTGGTTGGCATTCTACAAGGTAGTTATAACACGAAAATTGTAACTTGGTACAGTACTAGATAATTACAGTGATTCATTATAATAAGCTAAGCCGCTAAGGTATCTAAGAAACTAATTTCCCCTATGTTAGTAGTGTAGCAAACTCTTTAATGTATAAGTTCTATTTTGCCAGTCTTGTAAGCCATTCTTTAAAAGCAAACACTTACCAGTATACATATTGCCCAAAAGAGAGCGGTAAAGAGAAAGTCGAAGGTAACAAAGAGGCAGAAAAAGCGCCGCACAGCAGACATACGGCCGTTGATCTGCATCCCGGGTAGATGATTGGCCAGCCAGAAGTCCGAGGACACTGTATTGATACTGCCTGGCCCTGCAGCTGGTTGGTATAAGGAGGAACAATAAGCATGGTAGTCCTATTGATATCTAAAGTGACTCTATCATCCACACTCCAAGCTTGTCAGATAAAGCTTTCACAAGAATGATAGGCACTGTATTCCTTTTCTAATCTCCAGTGGATCAAGGAAGCAGTACAAACATTTTATAAAAGTAATATCACTGTCACATCAACCTAATGACAGATACTGATTAAGCAGAGCGTGAAAACGTACTTAAAACTGTCAGTACTGCAGTGTAAAAGTTGAAAAGTATGTGAGGGAGAGAAACATGAGGGTAAGAGGAGGCCTTAACCAAATAAGGAGGGAGTGTTGCAACAGGGAAAACTGGAGACGCTTCTGCCGTGGTCACCCCCTTTGGGAGAGTTCCCGGAGGGAACGAGGCATCAGAGCTATAGATAGATATACTATATAGTGTAAAAGTGTGCTTTGAGTTGCAGTCATTCTGAGCTGGCTACTCATCCTACAGATGTCCATTTAGTCTTCACAAGTACATCAGGAGACAGCTAAAGGTTTCTGTCTCAATATCATATGTCATTTATTCATGTAAATTTGGTGGTTTTCTCACCATTAGACACCAAATGTTTGTCCCAAGCTGGGCGAGCGAAACTTTCAGGGAAGTTTCCTACAGTATTGGGGTAGGTTTTAAACCTATTTAGAACTAGCCTAGTGGTTAAAGGGAAAATATTCCTGTAGTGACTTTAATCCTCAGCGACGACTTTCAACTTTGCTCGGTCTTCCAAAATCTTCAGCTTTGGACAACTAATTTTTTACGTTATACCAAAAACTGGCAGGCACAAAAATGCCCACAGTTAGAGGGTTAAAGAAAATGTTCAGCACCACAAATTAGTTCTAATCATTAACAGTAGCAAGCTGAACAAAACAATATTATTTGAGATACGGGCTCCATTAACCACTTAGCCGTGTGCCTTATCTACCGTGGCAGCTCTGCACTCACGGTCACTATGTACAGTACACAACACATTTGACAGCTAATAGCTTGTAAACCACTCACACTACATAAATAAATGATACAGGATATTGAAGTACAAACTTTTAGCTGTCTCTTGATGTACTTGTGAAGACTAAATGGACATCTGTAGGATGGGTAGCCAGCTAGCTCATAATGACAACTAAAATTTCACTTTTACACTCTATTTACAAATCTAAGTACGTTTTCACACACTGATTTTGTTATAAAACACGTCAGAATCACATTTTTCAACACAGCAATATGAAATGTAATGTCACTGTCGTTTTTACACACATAAATGGTAATTACAGGAAAAACGGAGCTCTGGAAATACATCCTTCCACCCTCACTGCTAGTTCAACACTAGCAGGAGGGTGGTGGTTGGTCTACGGGGAGCCCATACAAGCCCAAAATCAGTGTTGCCACCCGAGACAACCATGTTATTGGGCGCGTAATTTTAAAACTGCTTTGTCGAGAATTTTCGTCACCAGCAGTTTAAGGGTTAAATGTAGGCAGTTGGTGACTTGACCCACTACAGTACTATGATAGATCAAAATATCTAACTCATAACAATTTGAACCATACTAACCCATGGGAGACAGTGTGCTTGCTGATCGAAACATCCTCAATGTGTGCTGCTACAGTCCTACAAATCTGGTAAGAGAGAAAACACATTTCTTAATTAATCGTAATAAATAATAATTAGTTCTGTTAACAATGGCACTAATAATCAAAATTGGATAAATCTGTGACAAAAATTATACAAGTACTGTATCATATGCTATGGGAAAGGGAAGTAAAACATTGTAAAAGGTTCCCTTGTGAAAAAAAAAAAAAAATGTACATGCAGTATATTATACAGGGTTATTCAAAACTACATTTACAAAATGACAGGGTAAATTCCTGACATGATGTTAAACATAGTTCCATATATATTTTTCAAAAATGTAAAAAGTTAATTACACACATGAAAGCCAAATCCATTGCCGTGGGCGAACGATAAAACGCTTTAAAATTAACTCCTCCCCCCACCTCATCCCCTGCTCTCTCTTACGTGGACGAGGCAAGCTTTAAAACGTATGAAGCAATGAAACCCTTATCGATCATGGGATTCAAACAGATCCGTTGGCTTTTAATCTATCCCAAGGCTTCGTGTTTCTTGTAATGTCAGATAAGTTAGTCGTACCGCCCTGGCATCTACACGTATCGCTCAGTAAGTGTAACTCGACCACAAAACAATACCCGTGATCGATAAGGGTTTATTGCTTCATATGTTGTATTAAGTTCCCTCGTCTACCCGAGAGAGAACACGGGGTGCTGTGGGGGGGGGGGGGGTAATTTTAGAAGTGTTCGATCATTCGCCCACGGTAATGGATTTGGCTTTCATGTCTGTCATTAACTTTTTTAATTTTTGAAAAATACATATGGAAATATGTTTAACATCATGTCAGGACTTTACCCTGTCATTTTGTAAATGTAGTTTTGAATAACCCTGTATAGCCTAGTACAGGACTAAACAGTACAGTATTGAGAAAAAAGTGAATTACTGGTAATTCATTAAAATTAATGGTTTAACTCATTAATCATGCCTCCAAATATTTGCTTCTTTTTACTTTGAATTGAAATGAGGCTGTCAAGAATTTCAGCTTTATTACTTCAACTCCCCACCGAGTACAGTACTGTATTCATATATCTACCCTGCCTGGAACAGACTTCAGATCACAAAACAAACCTCTTCACTTATCTTCACATATGCACACTACATCTTCACACTACAGCACCAAGTATTCATATATTTACCCTACCTGGAATAGACTCCAGATCACAAAACAAACCTCTTCACTTATCTTTACATACCGGGTACGCACACTATATCTTCACTTCTTCACACTACAGCACCAAGTATTCATATATCTACCCTACATGGAACAGACTCCAGATCACAAAACAAACCTCTTCACTTATCTTCACATACACACACTATATCTTCACTTCTTCACACTACAGCACCAAGTATTCATATATCTACCCTACCTGAAACAGACTCCAGATCACAAAACAAACCTCTTCACTTATCTTCACATACACACACTATATCTTCACTTCTTCACACTACAGCACCAAGTATTCATATATCTACCCTACCTGAAACAGACTCCAGATCACAAAACAAACCTCTTCAGTTATCTTCACATATGCATACTACATCTTCACTTCTTCACACTACAGCTGTTTTATTAACTGATTGTTGGAAATGACACATTTTGGCACTACTACCACCAGCTTCCTACATCTACAATCGTGAGGGAGACCATGGGAAATTGGGCAGTTTGGTTGGGGAAAAGACATAAATTAGTATTTTTGGCTTTGATTTTGGATTGATAGCCACCTATATAGATCAAAATTTTAAAATCCAGCCAAGTTTTGTCTAACATAAACTGACCAAACCTGGACCACAGCATCCTTCAGTCCTAACCTGGGGCCCTATGGTCTTCATCAAGGGCAATCTGCATATTTGCAGGATCCTAAAACTATACCCGATATCCCAAAAACAGGACTTCCAATTAGGGGGTAAATTTACGACATGATTTACAGTATTGGGTACATACACGAGTAGTATTGGGAATAGTATAAGTTCCTGTTCTCTCAAAGAAATACATAATGAGGTTTGATCCATGAAAGTATCATTTTGGTTAAAAAACACAGTATAATGCACCAGAAAAACAAATTGATTGCCTTGGAGGGTGTATTGTCCTACAGTAAATTTGGTAATTATCTACATGTAGATTATTATTATTCATTGTAGTACAGTACATTGCCGTTTTCTATTATGATGCTTTTACCCTCTTTATCCACTAATTTATACCATTCTAAGACACTTTTCTTCTATGGCATTTACTTCAGAAATGCCCCATTTTCAAATGGGGCATTTCGAAATTAGCCTGACCTTACCTAACCTAACCTAGACCGCAGCAAACTACCGGGACCTAACCTGGGCAAACTACCAGGACCTAAACTGGGCAAACTACCGGGACTTAACTGTGGTAAAGTACCAGTACCTGACCGGGGCAAAATACCGGGACCTAGCCGGATCTGGCAACACTGCTACAAAATGGCAATATACTAGATAAATGCCGTAAAGTTTGGTATTATTCAAGCGTTTGTCCATAATCACTACCATCAATTCTTTTCTGTCAAATACATATCTTACTACATGTACGTCATTTCCTCATAGGTTATTTCCATCGCAAATGCATAGCTTTTGTAATATAACTACCCTTAATTGATTAAATTTTCCTTAATCCGCGGTGTATACAACGACCATATTGGTGCAAACCGCCAATCAAAAGTGCTTGATTAATGCGCCTCAATTTCAACAGCCTATCGGTGTGCTTGATTACAATGGCTTCCCTTTGTACAGAGTGTCCGCCTGTCCCCAAACGTATTCTTCAGTGCTGCTTTGACCGTTAATGTGTCCATGGAGTATAACCAACATTAGTGAACTGCCCCACGTGTAATAAGGCCTGTATTTACCACCAGTCTCAAATAAAAAGGTACCACAATACTATTTCAAGATGGCCACCAAGTATTTACCTCGTCCCGGTAGACTGCTAAGGTTAGCCCCCGGTAGTCTACCCCGGTTAGGTCCCGGTAGTTTCCTGCGGTCCTGGTTAGGTTTAGGTCAGGTGAGGTCTACCTAATTCTATTTAATGCGTTGTAGTGTTTTTCAGACGAATCTGTTGTTCATATCTGGCGAAAATGAGTGTTTCCGGAGATTGGGTGGGGGGAAGGGGGGGGGGTGATATCTTCAAAATCATTCATTTGCAACGGATGTGAACAATAGGTTCGTTAAAAACACACTATTAAACATTGCATTCTGAAAACCTAGAGTCAAACTGACATTATAGACAAACACTTGGGTTTTAGTACAGAAGTGGACCTTACTGTATAATAGATATTTTACTGTCATTACCCACTATTTTGGACAATTCTAAGACACTTTTCTTCTATGGTTTTTCTTCCTCAAATGCCCCGTTTTCGAGATATGCCCCATTCCCAATACCCATAGAAACATGGGGGGCCCGATGGGAATCGGGGGTTGACGGGTGGGGGAAACACGCATTTTACTATTGTTCTGCCTTTATAATACACTTCCTACCTTAATTTACGTCGTATACTATATATTATTCACCAATTTATTTCATTTCATTACAATCTGCAGCAGTGTTGCCAGATCCGGCTGGGTCCTAGTATTTTACCCCTGTCATTTATTGTACTTTATCACGATTATTTCCCGGTAGTTTGCCCAGGTTAGGTCCCGGTAGTCTGATGCGGTCTAGGTTAGGTTAGGTTAGGTCAGGTCAGGTAAGGTCAGGCTAATTTCAAAAGGTAAATATTGAATGAATTACCGTTATTGCGTACGTTTTTTCTACCTTCATTACCCACTTATTTAGACCATTCTAAGACTATTTTCTTCTATGGCATTTCCTCTGCAAATGCCCCATTTCCAAGATAGGGCATATTCAAATGGGGCATTTTGAAATTAACCTGACCTTACCTGACCTGACCTAACCTAACCTAGACCGCATCAGACTACCGGGACCTAACCTGGGCAAACTACCGGGACCTAACCTGGGCAAACTACCGGGAAATAATCGTGATAAAGTACAATAAATGACAGGGGTAAAATACTGGGACCCAGCCGGATCTGGCAACACTGCTGCAAAACGGTAATTCTTTCAATAAATACCTTTCAAAATGCCCCATTTGGAAACGGGGCATTTGAAGAAGAAAAACCATAGAAGAAAAGTGTCTTAGAATGGTCCAAAATAGTGGGTAATGACAGTAAAATATCTATTATACAGTAAGGTCCACTTCTGTACCTTTACCAACACTTGTATATTACCTAAAGTTTTACCAAGACCACCTCTAATCTGGTTAAATATACAGTACATACATGAGTAATATATAGAATTAAAATTGATGGGGTACATTATTCAATTAATGCTTCCTATTGCTCAGTGTGATAATCTTTTACTAAGGTATACCAGGAAATTCCGTAGATTCTACGAGTTACTAGATGAATGAAGATCCAGCAGAAGTGATCTTAAAGGGAGTGTACACTGTTGGTATATCTGGAGCAATTGATTCCTCCAAACTATTCCAGGCAACAGATCATTTTTATTGTCCATCTGATCCTGTTTGCTGGAGTACTTTAGAGGACACAAAGCACTCCAATGTACCAAACGTATACTAACTTTACCACCTCAAGACCTTTGTTCGAGTCCCCACTTCCCAGTCTAACTTAATTTCACTCTATTTGTTCACGATCAGCGCTATATACTGCTTTTATTGTATATCCTTCATCAAAAACAGACTTTGCTACAAACCTACCTTCCTTCATATCATGTAAGAAAATGCTGATTTCACCGTTAATTAAACGCCAAGTTCCACATAATAGAGTACTGTAGTTTTATTGTAGGTGGAGTTTGTTTACATGAAAATGTTACTCTCACACGGGGTTACTATACTGTGTGTATGTGACTCATCTACCATCCCCTTGTAACGAAGGAGTTTCTTCATTATTTAATTGAAATACTGAAAAATTAGCAAATTATTGATATTCGAGATCTTGACTGCGAGAGATCATAAGTACATTTTCTTGTCAACAATTGAAATTATAGAAAATTTGGAATTTTATCGTAAAGTACAGTACCTCTACTTAGCCAATGTTGCTCGTTATTCAAATAAAATAAATGAGTACAGACTATGGGATTTGCTCTCACCAACCTAAATCCTAGGCCCACTGTATTGATCTACTAGTCAACAAAACCATCTTTCTTCCACTATCTGTATGACTTGTAGGCCTACTCCTCACTGTTTATATTAGATTATAAGCAGGAAGAGAGGCCTTGCATCACAATGAAGGAGGAGGCAGAGAGACAGCAAGTATGAAGGAAAAAAAAAATGAAAGGAGAGACAACCAAGATCAGAAAGGGATTGGCTTGCATCCAATAGGGTGCCCCAATCCTTAACATTTCTCCCACATCATTGCAAGCAATACACCCCAATAGAGCCTGTAGTTAGGCACCTCCAAAAAAGTTAAAACGTTTTGGATCTCTCAAACTCCTTTCCTGTAAGGAAGTCCTGCCTAACTGTAGCAACATTTTAAAGTACAGTACAGTACTTTAAAGTTTGGGTGCCCCTTCCATCCTCAGCCACTCTCTTCCGTTCATCTTACCCTTCATTCTTGCTGTCTCCCCTCCTCATCTCATGGGCTGCCCACATCATTGTCAGCATCATGGAAATACTGGTCTACTGGACAAGCAGAAGTTGAATGGACTTGTATGTAACTTGGCTTGATTAAGCAAGGAGAGCTGTAATTATATAACCCAATTATGTCTAAGAACAAGAAATCCATTAGCGATCATCAGATGGAAGACATTCATTCTTTAACCAATGAGGTCTACTTGAATCAGGTATTCATTAAATGGTAAAGCATAATTGTAAGGTTGACTGAGGAGAAATAAAACAAGAAAACAATAACTATAAATCAATACAACTGTCTTTCCATGTACTGTACAATAATTTAAAAATACAATATGCTGTATGTTCCTAGCATAAATTTCATAACATATTTGACATACTTCAAACATAGTATTGTACTAAATGAGTACTTATTCATACCTTTGGTATGCTCTTCAACTTAAATTTCTAACATACAATATTAAGCTTTGATATCTAGGGACTGCATGAGACAGATGTGATTTTCAAATAATAAACATTGCACAATACAGTACTGTATATGACTCAGGAGCAGAAACAATTAAATAAAGCATATTGAAACTTTACTGTGTTATCAGGCAAATAAACAGTACTATACACCACCATTAAAATTAATTACTGTACACTATGCGAATACATAATTAAAGGGTAGATGCTCCAATCTTGTATTTTAACTCATGTAGTGTGACTTCTGTACAGGCATGTGCAAAAGAAAACTTATATTTCAAAAGGATATACTGTATAACAACATTTTAACCTTCCAAGCTGAAATAGAACATTACTCTGGGATAGAAAGTAAATATTACATACCTCAGCTCACCCTAATTCATGTACACTCGAGCTCGTAAATTCGCGACCACGTCCCCAAATATTTATGTCATCTGAGCTGGTAACACTGTTTGAGGAAGGTGTCATTGTAGGTGAAAGATTGTATCATGTCCCTCTACTATGTTCCACCTACTCTGATTCCTCACCAAATAAATGTTACCAGCTCAAATGGCATAAACATCTAAGTACGTGGTCGCGAATTTAGAGGCTCGGGTGTACATATATTCGGCTTTTAAGAAATGGTGGGATTCAAGGTGCACTTGATAGTAATGGAGGAAAGTGGGTGAGTACAAGGATGAGTTTACTGGAAAAAATGTTTTATTATGCAGAGGCTCAAAAAATATCTATGAACTCAAGCTGTTCCATTTCAAGTAACAATTATAAAATGAAGACTTCCTGTTTTGATGATTGTTTCACTCAATGGGACAATACTTGTAATAGATTTACACAATGCTGGGAATTCTTTTTAAATGCATTACAGTTTTCCAGTAACTATATGTTAACAATGGTTTTCTGGCCATAATCCTGGAGTAAAGATTTTACCAATAAAATAAAGTACTGTACTGTACTCCATGTCAGTCTACTAAGACAATTTCTCACAATAAAGCCAGGGTTTGCCTACTTCCTTTAAGATGGATGCAATTACTTTATATTACTCTTTTTGTAACTTGATACATGCTGTACTGAAGTCTTTGTGGTACAACAGCAAATGACACTGCAACATAATTTTACAGAATTTCATAATCTCTTTGTTTCTTAGACCTATTAATTGTAAAAAGGTTAGTCATCATCAATACCTTATATCCCTTTTTTCGAGGGGTGGGGAGGCTCTAGCACCAGTGCAGGAACCCTGACATGTAAGGGGTCCAGCTTCGAGGCTATTTGAGCCTTTGATGGGACCATTGTTAGAGAGGGGTCCCAACCCTCACTCTTCCCCTGTATCGAAGGGGATACAAGGCTGACTGCACCATCACAAGAATGGTGGGCGATGGGGATGCCACTTCCCTACACCATTAAACAAGATTAGTACAAGAAGAATAAAGTTTACTATATTCTCCAATATACTGCATGTCTAGATCATTCATAAGAAACAAATTAATGCCAAACCAAATTATTTTATAAACCTGAATTAAGGCTTCAGGACTTCGGATATACAGATGGAACTGGAAGGAAAGCTCATACAAACCAATGCAGTAATACAGTACAGTAATTACATCACATCATAACAGGTAAATTCCTTATAAATATCCTTATGTACAATATTGCATAGGAAAGTAGAACAACATAAATACATTACAACTTCTCTAACTCGGTCTATACGAGGGGGAGGCTGTCTGAGTTATTGCAAATACAGTATACATATAATAAAAAAAAAAAAATTTCACCTTCAATTGTGTGCACAGTTTGTGCAGCTGTTTAGTCATACCTCCATTAACACATGAATCTGCTTTTGCAACACTACCATGTTAAAGAACTATCATGTTATCAAGGGAGTCTTGAAAACCCCTATTCTTTACTGCATCCCAGCCTAAAGTCCACTTAACCCTTGCAGTACCAAATTTTTGAGGCTCTCAAAATTTTATCACTTGTAATTCATTAATGCACTCTGAAATGTGCAGTACGTATTTATAATACAGTACAGTGTGTGTGTATTTACTGTATATACTTGGTATATATAAGAACATGAAACATACTACAAATCAAAATAACTCAGAAATCCTATACAATTTATCCTATCTGCTTCTACACATCAACCTCCACAAACCATAGTGAACACAACCTTATTTCTAACTAATGCACATCATTCAAAATCTCCTACCCAGTTACAAACTCTAAATACTCAAGAACTACAAGTACCAGGTACCAAATGTCTATAAATCTGGAAGTACTCATCCCAGAGAAGGCAACTTTCACCTTGCCAGACTATAACGTGGCTACCACCCATTTCTCACTTCATACCAGTACGGACTATGAATATAATATTACCTACATACTTTGCAATATACCACTCCACACCACAATACATATATCACATGTCCACACCATAATCTTACCATATAAACTTGACAATAATCGTTGAGAGATAATCGTAACCATGGTCTATGCCTTACCAGCTGATGGGTTCATGACATGGATTACATCTCATCATGTCATGTCTGGTAAATTATGTGGGATATACCATATATTTTTATGTAAGGGTAGAAATACTATTAATCCATTGAAAGCCTGTAACCCAACAAAAATGGAAACCGATATATGTCTACAACATATTAAATAAAAGAGTGACTGCTCACCAATACAACTTTTATCACATTTTATCCAGTTTCCAAGGAGCAGTGGACCAAAAACAGTTCGCAAAGTTACCTCCAAAATGTACCTGAACCCTTGCTTTCATATATTACAGAACTGTACAGTAAATTGCAAAAGGTGCAACAGCTGACTGAACATTTCACACATTTCACCTAGTTTTCCAGGAAGTGTGCTCAACAGGTGTACATACTTTTCGAGGTGGCTTGTGCTTACTGAACATAATACCTGCTAGTGTAATGTTCATGTATAGTTTTATCAAGACAATTAATGTAGTCTACTGCTTTCGTATAATAATGTGACAAAGTGCAGTGTTTCTGTACCATAATATGATGTGCAGTGATCTCCTACAATACAATTCTGCAAAATATCATGTTGCAACATCAAAACAATCACAACTAATAGTGTCACATCAAACCCTGGAGCCCCATACTTTTGATCTCGTTTGTTTTTTCTGGTTGGTGGGAAATGTTCTTAGCCAAATCATAATGGCTAACTATGATTAGCTGAAGCTTGGCATCCTGCAGTTAGGAGTCATGCACTTAACAATTAGATGTGACACTGAAGCCTCTTCTGAAATTACATGTTGAAATATAGGAATAATCCTGAAAAAATATGAGTTTCTACTCATTCTTTAACTTTTAATAAAGCCACCAACCAATATAAACCAACCTGATCTCAACTGCTGCTAACTGATATGAGCACGTGTCCAAAAAGTAAAACAGTGGATGAGTATCACAACTACTATAATTATATCTCTATCCTCTCATATCTTACAAAAAACATTATTGTACCATACTGTACTTGCATCCATGAAATTTTGATATACTGTTAAGTTAGTCAACTAACTGGCAAGTATATTTGTGCTACATTGTGGTGGGTTAGCAGATAAAGTGCCAGTTTGATGTCATGCCCCAGGCAATATTACCTAGGTTTGAGGCTCTAGGGTGCAGCCAATAGGACTTTCTTATCATGCCGTACCACCACTGAGAATGGTTTGCTGCCCTCAAATGAGCTAGCTTAGGTAACCCAACCTCAGGCCATATTAGTGGGCTTTATATAGGACATTGATGTTGTTGCTAGGTCTTATGGAGAGGCACAGTATCTTAATCAAGGGAGCTTTAATTCTTTAAGATAAAGAGACATCAAAATACTGTATGGAGAAGCCATTAAAGGGATTCCTCAAACATGAGGGATTTTAAGTACAGTACAAACTTTCAGGTATAGTATTGTGTTAACAGCTTACTGAATTATAACTGCTAATAGAGATGAGACTTTGAAATATAAAATGTACTCAGAATAGTGTGGGTTAAGTCCCAGCCATGCCAATGATGCTAATATCAAGAAACTTGATGAAAATGGTGTGTAATTATGAGGCATAACAAGAAGAAATACCTGTATCATGTAACTGGAAGAATTATCATGAATATGGAATAGTACTGGTAATCAAATAGTTATATCTAACATATCTATAAAAATATTATTTAAGTATATATGTAGTTTTCCAATGCAGAGGTAGGAAACGTAACAGTCCCTTTGCAGTGGATTAGTAACCCCCAGAATAAAAAGACAGAGTTACTGCTCTTCTGCCATGGACACCCTCTGATAAGAGTGGTCCTGGGATGAATCAAAGATCCAACAATTTATTAATTGCATAACATACACTACTGGACAAAAGATGCTTCTCAAAGGCACCGTATGTGCATTTTGAGATGCATTCTGAAAATTGAAATATCTACATAGAAGAGAAGCATTAATGTTGAGCATATTGCTGTATTTGTGTGGATCCCTGTGTTCACATAGGATCAGGTATGCAAAACCTATTTGTCAATTGATAGCAAATTCAAGCACATGACCAACAAATTCTTCATAAATAACAGTACTGTAAACCTCTGGAGGACTTACCACAGGTAGCCTTACCTGTGGAAAAAATGGTCTACGACTAACAAATTCCTTCTTATGAATAGTAATAGTTCAAGATAGCCTACCCCAGTTAGCCTCCCCTTGGAGAGAGAGAAGAAAAAAAAAAAAAAAATTACCTGATACAATCTCCGAGTGAATTTTTCAGATTCCTGTACTGATTAGATCTTAGGCTTGGTGACATTCAATAACATTAACAAGTTATGCAGGCCGAGGAAAAAATAATTTAATGTTACTTAGCAGTCAATTATGTTACAATTATTTCAGCATAATAAAGATGTAATTAGGTTCTATTCAAAATATCAAAGCTACTAGATGCCACTATAGGCTTGAATAGGTATCTGAAAACATTTCCATGACTGCAGCAAGTTAAATTTTTTACAATGATTAAATTAAATAGTAAATTTTGTAGAACCTCCCATCCCATAACCCAACTGTGGACACAGTACTGTATAATAGTTGCATCAGATAACCATCATTTCATTTACAGTAGCTTGATTTTACAATCTGTATAAAATGCTTTAATTCTGCATATTCACAAGAACTACTACTACTTTTACTAAGTACAATATAAAAAAAATTAATGAGTAGCCTAACTGTACAAAGCATTAACATAAATTAATAATTATGGATACCAAAGATAACAGTTCTCAAATAGCACTGGTACCAGTATACAAATTTGTAAAAAAAGCAGCCATTACGTCATATCCGGTATCACAATTGCCTGCTGGTAACAGTTCATTACTATACAGTTCCGGTACCACATAAGTGAGTACAGTAGAGCCTCGATTATCTGGTGTCCACGGGGATTTTAAAAGTCCGGAAAATCGAATTTTCCGGATAGATAAATAACACCCTTGTTCTATTGTCTTGCGCCATACATAAGTATAGAAATACAGTAGCTACTGTAGTGCGACTTCCACACATGGTAATAATACAACATACATAATCATTAATGCAATGCAGCCTACAATGTACAATAATTCACCATCGTAATATGTATGCACCATTGACTCGTCGATGGTTCAGTCGGATGCAATAATCCACGTCCCAACACACCCAAACACACCCATAAGCCACTCAACCTCTATTGTACAGTATAGCCTAATGTACTGTATCTTACTGCAAATATACTTCTGTTGATATTTATGATAAACTTAGGTTTATTGAACTGTAAAACTTATGTTAACCACTGCTAAAATTGTTGTATCCTTAAACTAATGCTACATTCAGTACAGTGGTACAGTTGCCCACACATGAAGCTGGTATGCCTCACTTCTTGTGAGGTAGTTATAACAGGAAGGAAAGTGAGCAATAGTTATAGTTTGTTGACAGGCAGACAGTAATAATAATTTACTGTCTGCCTGTCAACAAACTACATAATTTAATTTGTTTACTTTCCTTCCCTTTGTAGCTACCTCACAAGTAACGAGCCCCAACAGCTTCATGTGTGGGCAACTGTACCTCGGTTCTTGAACGCCTCCCTTCTCAAGCAATTCGGTTGTCAAACATATTAAAAGAAAAAAAAAAAAAAGTCTCAGTTTCCGAAAATAAACTCTGTTCCCGAACCAAGCTGACAAAGCTGTGGCAAACCACAGTTTAACCCCCAGAGTCCGGGCAGCGGGATTTCCCGCTCGGTTTAATACAAACTAAGGAATGTGTGCACGAATAAAAATTCAATGAATTTTGGTGATAACTGAACTTACCCCCCAACCAATCACCCTCACACTCCCTTGTTACATTCGCAATAATAGTGAACAATTTTCAAAACGGGCAGTTTTCATACTTTTAGCACATATCCCGGTACAGACATTTGATATGGTGAAAAGTGCAAGTGATTGTAAGAAAAAGTGGCAAAGAATAATTAATATAAACTAAGGAAACGTATTTGTGTGAGTAGAAACTCATGGATTATTGGTGAAAACTGAACTTGCCACCCATCATCCTCACTCCTCAAGCACTACACTCGCACTTTTAGGCCTACCCTTTTAGAATGAACAACCTTTCAAAACATACATTTTCCATACTTTTGGCTCAAGTTTAGAATTATTTTTAGTTACTAGAAAGAGAATCTGTGATATCGAGGGTTGAGTGTAGTCTCAAACTGGCTCGTGAGTCATGATAGCACCGCTTGGGATGCACATTAGCCATTTAAGTATGTGTTTTATGTTTGCCCGATTTGAACAGGCTGGATGGGGAAGACTGGTGGAGAAGCCGATTTGCTGGAGTACCGTACTTGCTGGTGTAGACGTTGATGACTCACTATCTGGGAATCCCATGAATTAATGGGAAGATACAAGTGAATGTCTGCTGCTTTTGCATGTTTATCCTTATTAAAAAAGTTCCCAATGTCTCCTCCATGTGGAGCGGAGGTGGAGCAAAGCAGAGAGGGAATTAAATTAATTGGGCATGATGGTTGTGCGGTAAATTTGAAATTTCGGTTATGTCCTGGATTTTCCTCGGTTGATTGATTTTATAATTTTTTTTTAATTGTCTGGTTACGCGCCAATACCTGTTGATTGGCTCCCGGAAAATCGATGCTCTACTGTATCACTTATGCCTCCCAAGATAGATCCTAAGTGGCAACGACATTTAATTGAGCACTCAGTTGAGAAGCCAGGGGGTTTCTTTGGCCTGTTGTTTACGATATATCTTTTGTACCTTTTTACTGGGTACCACTGTGTCTGACAAACCCGGCCGCTTTTTCTTCTTGGCGATTTCTTCTTCAGGAGCCATGTCCAGTGGTGTACTGGGGTCCAAGTCTCCTCCACAGCCCATCACTACAGCTGCTGGAGTCTGGCCCTCCGAGTTCAAAGGGGTCTTGATGATGTCTGAGTCATGGGCATACTTACATTTGTGGCCAAACTTACACCGACCTGGTAAAACATAATGCATGAAAGTTCAGAATACTGATGAAGCATAATTAGTTTCTATCTAAAATAAAAATATAATTCAAATAAATAGAGAAGTATGGAAAAATTCAATAAAGTACAAGCCAATTACTGGTATTGCAAAATATAATCAAGGAAATGTAACAAAAACACAGTAACAGTTCATTTTTGGATGAAAAAAAAAAAAAGAGTAAAAAATTTTTGTAATTAATGTGTACAGTATCACAGCAACATTAAATTTAAATTTTTTTGTAACTAATGTGTACAGTATCACAGCAACATTAAATTTATTTCAATACCAAAATCAATAAGGATCAATTAGGTAGAGTTGCCTGACGAAGTTCATGAAGTCTGGAGTGTGCGCTTTTTCCAGTTACATAGGAAAACACTTAACGGAATGTTATCACAATTATGAGTGATAATTGTATTACAATTACTTGACCATTAATATTTCAGATTATTACTAGGTCTGCAGCCCTACCCTACCCGTCAGGCCTTAACGAACTTCGTCAGGCAACTGTAAATTTAACAACTTGCTTTATAAAACAAATAGCTAGTGCTTGTTGACCTTTGCGGTAATTCCAGCAGATCTTTTTGCCATTGATCTCTAATACATCTTTGGGATTATCAGTCATCTTCACATGTTTCTCCAAGACAGTTTTTTTTTCTTCCTGAGCTTTATGGAAAGGATTGAAAAAGACAGATGCTTGAGAATTGTCCTCAAAGGGTGATGGGAGACTAGATGGTCCTCTTAATGGGTTATCCAACACTTCTTGCTTTGTTGTTTCTTTCTTCTTTGTTTTCTTTGTTTCTTTCTCTTTGTTCACAGATGGAGATTCAAAGTAGTTCACACTTGTTTTATCATTTATTCTGGTTGATCTGAAATATAAAAATAGCATTACAATACAGTACAGTATACAGTACAGGTCATAATTTTTATGTTTTAATCAGCAATTTTAGAAAGCAAAATTATTTCCCATGTGTATACAAAGCTGGATATCATGCTTTTAATTATGAGAAGTTATAGAGCTTGGATTGTAGATTAATGTATTCCCTTGAGGAAGGACCAGGATACATTCCAAAATTTATGAGGATATATCATGAAATACGACCGCTGGGCTATCTTTGAATTATCATTCCATTGGATCCCACATCAAATGGAAATATTTCCATTTGACCATTCAAATAAAGGGTCTGCTATGTGTCCAGCACTTAGTAAGTGCCAATTATTGGGATAAATGATAATTTAGTACCATACGGATAAGATAAAGGATGCAACCTCAACCAATAAACCCATTCTAACATAACCAGTACCAGAACAACCTTCTAGGATCTAACCGAGGCAATCTCTCAGGACCCTGTGGGAATGTCTTTTCAGGACCTAATAGGAGCAACCTTCCACGATCTAATGAATGCAATTTGCCAAGATCCAGCTGGAGATTATTTGGTTTTAGTTCATTTGTAACATTATAGTCTCGCTAATGCTACGTATATTTCATGTATTTAGTACATTTGTAACATTATAGTCTAGCTACCGTTACGTATATCTCATGTGTTTAGTACATTTGTAACACTATAGTCTGGCTACGTGTATTTCATGTATCTCTCCAGTGTCAGATATCATACATTTATTCATTTACAATCCTTACAGTTCCTTCATAAGCTCGGCATCTTCATTTTCTTCTCCAGAGGATGAACCGTAGTCAGCCACCAGTCCTGCCATGTTTACAAACAAAATTTTCTGTGGATGAGGCCAGGAATGTATTATGGGGAACTATTAGAAACACAATAATATATATATATACAGTATAATAATAATGTTCTGTATTGTGGGTAACTATTAGAAACGCAATATTATATATATTTATAATAGCTTTCTCCATTATGGGTAACTATTAGAAATGCAAAATATACATTTAATAATTTTCTGTGGTTGTGGGAAGTACTGGAAAGCCATATACATAGAGTGATCAGCTGTGTTTATCCACAAAATATAATATGTGTTATACTTGATTTTATTATTATAATTTATGATAGAACCAGATTTATGACGTAATGCAGGAGCAAATTACGGTAAATATTGAAAGAATTACCGTTATTGCGTACGTTTTTTCTACCTTTAATACCCACTTATTTAGACCGTTCTAAGACTATTTTCTTCTATGGCATTTCCTCCGCAAATGCCCCATTTCCAAGATAGGGCATATTCAAATGGGGCATTTTGAAATTAGCCTGACCTTACCTGACCTGACCTAACCTAACCTAGACCGCATCAGACTACCGGGACCTAACCTGGGCAAACTACCGGGACCTAACTTGGGCAAACTACCGGGAAATAATCGTGATAAAGTACAATAAATGACGGGTAAAATACTGGGGCCCAGCCGGATCTGGCAACACTGCTGCTAAACGGTAATTCTTTCAATAAATACCCAAATGACTCCAACCAGGATCAAATCTTTGACTACCAACTGCGATGCAAAGAAACTACAGTATTCATTCACAAGACCATGCCATACTTAATTGCGTTATTACTCCTATTAATTAAGAATGTTACAGAGGGAGGATGGCCAAGGGAAAGAAAAATTACTTAGGACGCAAGGGGCCTCAGGGGCATTGGCAATGGTATAATAGCATACCCTTGTCATAAATAGTGGCATGTGTTCAATTCTATGGTGGGTTAATTAACGTGCTCATATTGTGTAATTATTGGGGCATGAAATGGAGAGCTTTGTGTTCATGGAGGTGGAGTATATTGTCTTTTATTTCTCTCAGTAATCAACAGGATATCTATTTGCCGCCAGGATATATGGTAGATAGAAAAACTGTCAAAAATTCCCAACTCTTGATAATCTCTTTAATTTTTAAGGCCGGCATCTCATCCACTAAGCCAATGGCATTCCCGAGATATTATTATAAAAGTAGGTCACTAACTTTGCCATCAAACCCAAGGAGACACGGTCCTACGGTCTCAACACTTTACTTCTCTTTGGGTATTCAATTCACTGTCTGCAGTCAAAGACATCACATGGCTCTCTAATCAAAGCACCACAACTTTTTAGTTTTTATTGGCTAGCTTCATACCTGTAAATCTTCCGTACGAATTCGTTCAGAATTACCAGACAGACCAACAAAATACAGTACCATACCTTACCGAATCTGTAATATGGTTGAAATGAATTCCACTGAGCCTTACATATGGGTCATGACCTACTGAGGTTACAGAAGGGTACAGTCTCGGCCTGGAGTAAGTATCCACCCACTCCCAGCCAACCCTGACATGTGGCACCATCGCAACCAGGGATACGAAAGATGAAGCAGGGCAAGACTTATCAACCTGAGTTGCATCAGCTAAATACTGTCTCCCCTCTACCTTTTCGCTGGCCCAAGTAACTGCTTCGATTCAGGTTGACGAGTCTTGCTTCACCCCTTGTATCCACGGTAGCGATGGTGCCACATGTCTGGGTTGGCTGGGAGTGGGTTGATACTTACTCCAGGCCCAAGACTATACCACTCTTCACCTCAAAATTAGTGTGCAGTGAGGAACTGAACTGATGAGATGGAAATTGAACTGAGAATGAAAGAACACCCTGAGCCTTAAAGACTCTGTAGGACAAAGGATAAGGCAATAGAGAGGCAGGTCTTCATTCACTTAAACTTCCACAAAAACCTTGTCACATAATAGTTATTATTTTGGAAAGGTTAAGCCATATGAAGAATGAGTATTCTTGCCTATCTGTGAAGATTAATAAAATCTGATCAACAGTAACATGCTTTTATTATTTCAATAAATTAATACTGTACAAAAGGATATCAGACTACAGAAAATTTTTGGATATTAATTTTTCCTATTAGCTCTGATAAGCTTGTTTTATGGTCCTCTTTAATGTTATACAGTACAATAAAAATTATATATTTAATTACTATTATCTGACATTGTCAGTTAACCTAAATTTCAAGGTATGTAATGAGAAGAAAGCAGAAGGATAGGGCAGCTGGTAGGGAATACAGTATGCATAAGAGATAAGGTGAAGACTTGAAGAGATGAATGCCCTCTTCCATCAGCATAGATTTGTCCGGCTCCTAGTCCTTTAGCCGTAAACTAGCCTCACCAACCCTTGAGTGAAATACTAAACATTAATCACCGAGTGAAGCTCAAAACTCAATTTTGAACTTTTAATTAATACTGAACAACATTGCTAAAATGATCAGCAACAATTTAATAGTGTACAGTTCATCATGTCACCTTATTTTCAATCCACGGCAAAGGTTAAATTTATCATTCACATCCAATATATACTGTGTATCCGAATAATACTATTAAATACAGTAGATATAATAATCCTCACCAGCAACCAAATTATTCAGCTTCAGTATTCATCTGTCATGGGATTAATCATTTGCTTGTAGAATTCAATTCGAGCTTTTTCGTCATCATGTAGTTTTTCATGTTGGGCAAGGCCATTCCTGCTCACAAAGTTCTTGCCACACTCAGTACACTCTAACTTTTCCCGGTCGCTAGTACACGGCTGTTCAACTTTGATCTGTGGGCCAGGATCATCAGTCAATTCCTCAGGGCTGGCAGCAACCTCTGCTCTCAGCCGTTCATGCATTTTTTTGTGAGTCCTCATACTGCTGCCATGAATGAATTGCTTACCACACTCCTCACATCTGTATTTCATATATCCAGTGTGTTTGCTGAGGTGTGTAAGGAGACTAGCCTTGTACCCGTACATTTTTCCACATACTCCACAAGCAAACCTCTTTTCCCCAGTGTGGGTATTCATATGGAGACCTAGGTTACTTTTCTGAAGGAACGATTTACCACACACATTACATTTGTACTTCCTCTCACCTGTGTGTGTGACCATATGTACATTCAACTCACTCATATAAGCAAAATGTTTCCCACATTCAGAACACTTTATATCTTTCTTCCCAAAATGAACCCGCAAATGGCGATTAAGAGAGGCCTTATCAAAGTACTGCTTACCACACTCACTGCAAACAAATTCCTTTGAATCTTTGTGAACTGCTTTATGACGGGCAAGGTAGGCTTTGCGGCTAAACAGCTTACCACACTCATCACACATGAAGCTCTTTTCACCTGTATGAATAGTTGCATGCATGTCAAGATTGCACTGGCTGATAAACACTTTCTCACACAACTCACATTGATATTTCTGTTCATCATCATCCTTGTTGTCTTTGAGACGTGCATGCATTTGTTTATGTGATCTGTAGCTACTACGGTGACAAAATCGTTTACCACACTCTTCACATTTAAATTTCCTCTCACCAGTGTGGACACTGGCAATATGGGTTTGAAGTGTTGCCTTGTATCCATATGGTTTCCCACATAACTCACACACAAACTTTTTCTCCCCTGTATGGATAATCTTGTGAGCATCAAGACCAATCTTCTGGGCAAACGTCTTGCCACACACATCGCATTTGTGAATTTTCTCACCTGAGTGAATAAGCATGTGCACCTTGAGCTGACTCTTAAAGTTGAATCGACGTCCACAGTCTTTACACTTCAAATCTTTCCTATTCTTGTGACTCTTTCTATGACGGGCCAGGAGGTGCTTGTGACTGAACTGCTTCTCACATAATCTACAAGAATAATTTCCCTCTCCCAAGTGACAAAGTATGTGTGCCTCCAGCCACGTCTGTGATATAAAGTACTTTTCACAATAATCACACTTATACTTAATTACATCTTTAGTATCCTCTATCACCATTTCTAGAGTACTTTCCTCTTCCTCCTCTTTTGGAATGACCTCCTCCTCCTCTTGACTGCCTTCCTCTTCAGCTTGAGTGTCTTCATCCATATCTAAATTGTCTTCTTCCTCTTCTATAGTGTCTTCATCCTCTTCTACCATGTCTTCTTCCTCTTCTACAGTGTCTTCCTCCTCTTCTACAGAATCTTGCTCTTCTTTTGGAATGACCTCCTCCTCCTCCTCCTCTCGACTGTCTTCCTCTTCAGCTTGAATGTCTTCATCCATATCTAAATTGTCTTCTTCCTCTTCTACAGTGTCTTCCTCCTCTTCTACAGTGTCTTCCTCCTCTTTTGGAATGATCTCCTCCTCCTCCTCTCGACTGTCTTCCTCCTCAGCTTGAGTGTCTTCATCCATATCAAAACTGTCTTCCTCCTCTTCTACAGCATCTTGTTCCACTTTTAGAGTGACTTTCTTCATTTCTAAATTGCCTCCCTCTAATTCCTGAATGCCTTCCTCCTTTTTCAGAGTAACTCCCTCTACTTGCTGGGTGCCTTCTTCCATTTTCAGTGCCATCTTAATCTTTTACTGTGTCTTTAGGCACAGTACACTTTACATCAAGCACATGATTAATTCGCTTACTTTGATACAATTCCTGGCATTACAGAAAATTTCGAGTTTAGCATATACCTACTTTCATAGATGCTTTAAGGTTTATCTTCACTGACACCACATTTAGGCATTAAAGTGAAGCATATGTCTACTAAAAATAAAAAACTTCCTCTATATAAGATCTGGCATGCAGTTTTGGGTTATCTGCTTCACTTATCTCCAGGAAATCTTCAGGGTTCTGCTAGATTATATCTTTTCATTTTCAGGTTTAGCTCTGAAGTATGTTCTCCACTTCTGAAAGATCACATATCTTTAGGATGATGATCAATACTCACACATACTGTATAGGCCTACTGACACAACAGCTATTGGTTTATACAACAAAAATGTCACGATAAAAACACAAATTACACCTCAATTTGCAAATGGATATTATTTGTTCTAGTAGTAAAGAATATATAAAATAGTCTATAAACTCAGTCTTACACCATACTGTACAATGCATGCCAATAGTAATATGGTGAAATATGGTTAAAACTTAAGTTGACACACTAAACTTCTGATGTATTCCGATGTGTGTCACTTGGCTTTCCTAATATTTCACAAGTTAGAGTACATTAAATCTTCAGACCAAACAACACGACTATTGGCACTCATTGTAGCCTACATATCATGTCTTAACACAGGCACAAAAATGTCCTTACCTGCATACCTTACTTCTGGAAGGACATTATCAAAACTGTCTCAACTCCTTCACACCATCTGATCCCTGTATCCTTCTTTACAAACACTCAGGATTTCTTGTCACCTGCAACAAAAAAGACTGTCATAAGGAAGGAATAGTTAAACAAATACAGCATACAGGGTGTATCGTGACGTATAGCATTAACTTACACCAGAGATATAAAATATAATTTTGAGTATATTTTGTTCTATAAAGTATGCTGTGTGTGATCTCAGTAGAGTACAATGAATACTGATAAAAACTATTTTAACTTGTGTTGTCAAATGGCGGTGAGCTTCGGAGGGAGTGGAAGCCAAATATCGTTTTCGGACCAAAGAGGTCTTATTTATTTCATCTTAATAAGTTTTATCATGATTGCAATATTTATGTAATGTTCTATAACGTACATTGAATCATATTTTCAAAGCAGAGGGATAATACCAGGCCTGTATAAGAAGAAAATCCGTGAAATGTAGAGGCTTGCAGGTAGTATTATGTCGGTTGAGTTTACCTAACCTCCAAAAGATATTAATCATATTTCGTCGAATATTATTTATACAGGTCTGGTATTATCCCTCTGCATTGAAAATATGTTTCAATGTACGTTATAGAACATCACATAAATTTTGCAATCATGATAAAACTTATTAAGATGAAATAAATAAGGCCTCTTTGGTCCAAAAACGATATTAGGCTTCCACTCCCTCCGAAGCTCACCGTCATTTGACAACACAAGTTAAAATAGTTTTTATCAGTATTCATTGTACTTTACTCACACACAGCATACTTTATAGAACAAAATATACTCAAAATTATATTTTATATCTCTGGTGTAAGTTAATGCTATACCTATAGGTGAAACTACGTTTTGTCTGAAAATCTCGCACATGTGTAACTCGGAAAATTTTCCTACTTTTTCCGACATAATTATAATCAGCCCAATAATCATGAGTCTTAATATTAATGACGTCACACAGATTAAGGGTTATACACCTTCCTGCAAGTCTAGATGCAACACTTGAAATAAGAAAAGGTATTTATCTACACTATTGTCGTTTTGTAGCAGTGTTGCCAGATCTGGCTAGGTCCCAGTATTTTGCCCCGGTCAGGTATTGGTACTTAACCAAAGTTATTTCCCAGTAGTTTACCCAGGTTAGGTCCCGGTAGTCTGCTGCGGTCTAGGTAAGGTTAGACCTTATCTAACCTAACCTAGACAACAGCAGACTACCGGGACCTAACCTGGGCAAACTACTGGGATATAACCGGGATAAAGTACAGGAAATGACCGGGGCAAAATACTGAGACCAAGCTGGATCTGGCAATACTGCTACAAAACGGCAATTCTTTCAATATTTACCGGAAACTGTCTTGGAAAGGTATAAATTAGGGTATTTATGGTAAATATTGAATGAATTACCGTTATTGCATACCGTTTTTCTACCTTCATAACCCACTAATGTCGACCATTCCAAGACTATTTTCTTCTATGGCATTTCCTCCGCAAATGCCCCATTTCCAAGATAGGGCATATTCAGTTGGGGCATTTTGAAATTAGCCTGACCTTACCTAACCTAACCTAGACTGCATCAGACTACCGGGACCTAACCTGGGCAAACTACCGGGACCTAACCTGGGCAAACTACCGGGAAGTAATCGTGATAAAGTACAATAAATGACTGGGGCAAAATACTGGGACCCAGCCGGATCTGGCAACACTGCTGCAAAACGGTAATTCTTTCAATAAATACCGTATTTATTGACAGAATTACCGTTTTGTAGCAGTGTTGCCAGATCCGGCTAGGTCCCAGTATTTTGGGTATTTATTGAAAGAATTACCATTTTGTAGCAGTATTGCCAGATCTGGCTAGGTCCCAGTATTTTGCCCCGGTCATTTCCTGTACCGTACCACGGTTATTTCCCGGTAATTTGCCAAGGTTAGGTCCCGGTAGTCTAATGTGGTCTAGGTTAGGTTAGGTAAGGTCAGGCTAATTTCAAAATGCCCTATCTTGGAAATGCGGAGGAAAAGCCATAGAAGAAAATAGTCTTATATTGTCTAAATAAGTGGGTAATGAAGGTAGAAAAACCGTACGCAATAACGGTAATTCTTTCAATATTTACCTAAATTAGTGGGTAAAGAAGGTAAAAACATCGTAATAGAAAACAGCAATAGAATAGATAATTACCCAAGAAAATGATAAAAAAACAACAACAAATAAACTAATAACACAGTACCAAAATACATTGCCGTTCCTCCTGTGTGTGTGTATTGTTGTTGTTGTTGTGATGGTGGTAACGCTTGGCTTGTTCATACTCACAATATTGACCCACATGTACGTAAAGAAAATGTAAACCCTTAACAAAATCAACTTACATTAATTCAATTTTGTTTTGCATTTCTATTGTTTTGTGACGTATAACTGGTGAAGAGTGCTGATTTTATACGAATAATTAGTCATAATAACTATTTACATGAATGTACTGGAGAAAGGTTTATAATAGAATATTATAAGCCTATTTGTAATAACAAAACTAAAAAAAATTACTGTAAATATTTTGTTATATTAATAGGTAAAAGTTCTGTAGAAAATAATGTCTAAATGTAAGGTTTAGTTACGGATCATAGTGAGAATAACATCAGAGATAGGCATCGGAATGTATTTTCTGCAGTACATGTTTGCCACTACTTGATTGACAATCTGCCAAATCTGTATACCTTTATTTCTTGAGTCTGGAAGAACACCTTTTAGTTCCTATAGGTTGTTACATTGCTCTAAGAAATATATCGTCCTTAACTTACTCGCCAAAATGTCTCTATATACTTTTAAAATCCAGAAATAGGTTGGACGACTATAGAGCCAACAGACGACACACGGGCCACTTTTCAGTGGATGGTGGCTGGTTGGCTGGCTGCCACTGTTTGGTGGTGGATAGGCTAGTGGTGGTTCTGTCAATACCCGCTCACGGGCCACTTTTTCATGGCAACCACAGGCAGTTCCATCATGAAGGTCGGTGAGGTAATCTGTGTCATCATATGGCTCCTCTATCAACGGTCACCAGTGGCAAGCCACCGTGGCGTTGCATATATTATGGTTCCTGTCACCATTTTTTTCTGGATGCTGAGAAAAAATGGCTCATGTGCTGGTTTCCATAGAAACACAGTGGTGGTGGTGAAATCACACTGGCGTGATGATCATAAACGGTGAATAAAACCCACTCTTGTTGATTCCTTTCTTCTCGCTAGACCACTGAAGATGGTGGCAGTGTCCACCGAAACTGTATGGATTAATATATTATTTCCGTCAACAAGAGTGGGTTTTAAACACAGTGGTGTTTCATATCTCGCCAAGAAAACGGTGGAAGCCACCGTCCACTGAAGAAGGCCTTTGTGCAATGGCAACCCACATACGGGCCACTTATTTGTGGCAGTGCTAAGGTCGATGATATGACATTGTTGACGGTCGTGTTGGCGGTGAACCCATAATGGCTACGGGTAATGTAATTGGTTGTAATATACTGATATGTCAAGTGGAGAAACGACCAGCAGCCCTGTATGACTTTCATTTTTTTTTTTTTTTTTTTTTTAGGAGCCAAGTGATGACACACACACTAACTCACCGACATCCATGATGGAACTGCTTGTGTTTGCCACGAAAAGGTGGTCCGTGTGTGTTGGGCCTAAAGGGTCATGAAGAATTATCGGGAGGTCATCATTTATCATTATTTTTATATTACTATAATTAATTTATCCCTATATTGTATAATACGGTTTGCAGCTAGAATATAATTATTTAGGGTATACTTTATAGTTCCACCACGAACCGTAAAGGCCGCTCCAGAAGATTCTACCTAAATAATTGTCTGTAACACTATACTGTACAGTAGAATGTTTGATTTCAATAATCATGAAATAGTTTTACTATATATATATTTTTTTTTATATTATATATTTTATAGACTGAAGTACTGACTCTAGTAATTATTATTGTTTCCATTACGTTAGTCTGATGATGACAGAAGGGTTGTCATGGAATGCAATAAAACAAAATTCAGGTAGAAAGGGTAATAGGTTTAACAGCAACAGCACTTAGGTTGGTGGATGACGTTGTTCCTCCCCTTCCCTCCCAGGGGTTATGTGGAACAGCGAGCCTTGAAATTTCAACTCGTATAAATTTTTCACGGGTCTAAAACACTACAACTACAGATAGTGAATCAGTTAACCTGCTTTTCCTGTACGTAGAGAAGGAAAGATTAAGGTTAATAACA
>JAWQEG010001731.1:30000-32500 GCA_033782935.1 Petrolisthes cinctipes | reverse complement strand
CACGGATCACACCCCTCATGACCCGCCTCTCGCCACATGTACAACCGGTCTGTGTCCTTGAGAAGAAGAATACCGTGACATAAGTATAGGAGGAGAGGATGGTCTGGGGTTGAGGGTTCAAAGTGGACCCAGTGTTGCCTGGTGGACGTCAGAGGGAGGATGTACTCTCCTGCCCTCCTCGCCTTGACCTTTGTTGTCTTTGGGACGGCTACAGAAGTCGTCCCTGAAGTCTTTGGGACGGCAACAGAAGTCGTCCCTGAAGTGTCGTATGAGAACAGTTCTCCTCCGACAGTAGATCAAGAGAGCCATGATGATTCCACTTACGTTATTGGTGAAGTAATTGCTAGTGAGTTTGATCGCCATGTTCCAGCACTTAGTGATAACCTTCGAGGAGAACTGAACCTCTTGAGGAATGACATAACTCGTCAGTTTGACTCCCTGAGGCTCCACATGGACAATAAACTGGACCGTATGCAGCGTGACGCCCCTGGGGAAACCTACACGGTGCCGGAACGACGACCGGAACCATCAATCCGTACCCCAGGAGCCACCATCAGACACAACCTGGCTATGGCTGAACTGAGACGCCTTGGAGCCGACCTCACAAGAGCCATGAACGAAGAGGTAAACAAACTGAGGGAAGAGTTCCGCTCCTCGCTGGACCAACTACGAGAGCAGGTACAGAACTCATCAGAGAATGTGGCGTCCAGACTACAGAATGAGTTTGTGGCTCACTCCGAGGAAAGCACCACCATGTTGAAGAAAGTCTTTTACCTCACCCGCAACCAGATGGCTTACATACAGAACCAACTGGGCAACATCACCTCCCTTCTGCTAAACGAGTGGCAGCAACCATCAAGGGAACCCATAGTGGAATACACAGAGTCAGTGCCACTACAGGAGACAACCACATACTTACCAGACACACCCCCAGACACCACCACCACTACTACCACCACCACCACCCCAGAGGCAAGGCTGACTAGCAATGTGTTTAGGTTTGTAGTAACATGAAAAAAAAGTCACACGCAAAAGGAACCGCCATGTAATTGAGGTTTTCCGAGAACGGGTGCCCTATCTACTTACTCAGCAATCATCCAGGTGACATGGATTCAACGCTACTCCTTCTCTGAAATGCCCCAAGTCTTTTAAAGGAAAGGAAGGGGAATATAACATACAAATATTCAGATAAGTTGTAAAGTGAAAACTGTGCCGCCGAGGTAGTTAATACGTCGTTTATTCAATTGATATAAGGTTATTTCCCTAATTATTTGATAAGAAATGTAATGAATAATCATCTCTAAAGGTTTTTGGTTTATTCGCCATGGAGTTAATGTAATATGCGTTAAACATGATTATATTAGGCAAAACCATATATTCATTTTCCATTATAAACCTAGTATCGTACATATCACAACTATATCCATAATTTACTGACTAAAACTTATCATGATCAACGTACTCCAAGCTAGTAATGTAGCACCAAGGAAAGGAAGACAGATATTAGTATGTGAGGCCAGCAAGCACGAAGAAAACAGAAGGAAAAGGATGGACAGTTGAAAAATTATTGAAAGGGAGTTGCTCAGAGTTGTTAGTTAAAAAGATATCATGCCTGTAACCTTTCCTATATATACTGCATGGACAAAACAAAAACATAAATCTCTTCCACTGTACATAATATTATCTTCTCTTTGTACACTCACAATCCAAAATATGTATCCAGGCTTGCTTCGAATAGCCTGATCGAATATTAAGCGAGCGAAAGCAAATATGAAACAGCGTGTAATTGGTTCACTAGTATGTCAAATGATTCGAAACTTCAACAAGACCTGGATACAAATTTGAGATTGCGAGTGTACGTACAGTCGGCGGCAAAAGTCCTGTCACCTCACTTGCTTCACCGAGGCACGCAATGTTCATAAACTCGAGATTATTAGGTGTAGAAAACATGCGTATTTCTCGAGTCCATGAACACTGTGCGTCTCGGTGAAGCAGGTGAGGCGACACGACTTCTGCCACCGACTGTACATTATAATCTTCTTCTATATTTTGCCATGCAGCCTGAAAACCTGCCTCGGGACTGTACTGAGGCGCTGTTGGAGGGAAGGAAACAATCTGGCATCACCACCATCAGACCCTCCAGTGAAATGGGGTCCAAGGTATGTACACGTCTATACTCATTATTATTGACTGTGTGTGTGTGTGTGTGTGTGTGCAACCTCTCTCTCTCTCTCTCTCTCTCTCTCTCTCTCTCTCTCTCTCTCTCTCTCTCTCTCTCTCTGCTATATATCTGTCATTTTCTTCTTCTCTATCTATCAGTCTCCCCTTTACCCTGTTTTCATTCGTTTTTCTTTATCTATTTCTTATTCTATCTCTTCTCTATCACTCACATTTTCTGTCATATATCTCTCAAGTATTATTATCTCTTATCAGTCTATAATATCTACAGTATGTATTAGTCAATCTACCTGTCTAAGCTAAACTAAACTAAACGAAATAA
>JAWQEG010001731.1:0-25000 GCA_033782935.1 Petrolisthes cinctipes | reverse complement strand
TTTTGTGATAGGTAGAACAATAATTTCTAAAAGCTAATAAGGAGCAGAAATTTCCTATCTGATATAACATACTTGACTGTAGTCCAACTCATTTCTGTAGCAATAATTCCCTATGTGTAGTTATAATATTTTACTGTAATCCATTTTCACATACCGGTACTGTAATTGTTAAAAGCATAATAACTCCATCAACTTAATAACAACTGAATTCCTGTTGCTTTTTCATATAAGGAAAATATCAATAAAATAATTAAAATATTTTGGTTTGGCTACTAATTACCCTCAAACATATTTTGTTAATGCAATGTTGTAGAGTCAATGTAGACGATTGCCTGAATTTAAGAATGTTAGTTAGACAGGAGAACTAAGCCTCATCTATTTGGGTAAATCGTCTCACTGGGAATCATCTATTTGGGATACCGTCGTGAGAATCTGGAATGGGTTGCAAAATGGTATAAATTATGATACATGGAGTGACATTGCTTGCTAAATGTCACTATCTGTTCTCATTCAAGCATCAAGTTGCGTCAGTCTCATGCTTGAATAATTACGTATGTTTACTTGACTTCTACTTTACATTTGTAAATCTGGAGCAACTTATTCTTCTAAACTATTCCAAGCAACAGGCCACCATTATATTTGTTCATCTGGTCCTGTTTCCTGGCATACTTTGGAGGAATTATGGCGCTCTAATGTAAGTCCAAAAGTGAACAGAGACATAAGAACGGAGAATATTATACCAGGGTGCAGAGAGGGACTGAATGTATTTTATAATGGGGATGTTCATGTTATGCTTTTTAGTAATTTAGTTAACTTTAGTCTCGGCAGAAAATCTCTTAATTAAATGTCATGTCTAATAACTTAATAAAAAAAATGTCACGCCGATTTGGGTTTTACTTATGATAATTGGTATTTGAATTGTGTTTGTGTTTGCATACTATATAGAAAATAATGCAACCCAAAACAATATAGAACATCATTAATGACGACTATCAAATCAGTCAGATGTTTTTTCAAGTCCTTTATTTACATTTTTTGTTTTCAAGTTTTTTATTTACCTTTAGTACAAGCCCCAACAACTCTGGGAAACGATACCACTAAAGGCCATGAAGGTACTGTAAGTTAAATGAATGGATATGGATGGTAGATAAATATATGGAGTCGTGCAATTCATAAGAAAACAGAGGAAAATAATCGTAGTCATATTAAGAAAAATTGGACAGAGACAAAAATTATATTAATACACCTAACGACAATAATAATGCTGTCAGTTACAATAATAAAGACAGAATAGGCCTACTGTCTTTTTTTTTTAGTACATGCCCCAAACATTTGATACATGGCTGGAAATTAATAAGAGTAAATATTTGTAAACAAGTGCAATGATATCATGAAAGAGAACAAAGACAACAATGACAATAATAATAAGAAAAAAAAACAAACTTATATTCTTCGATTTGTGAAAGTCCTCCTTTAATCGTACTAATTAACCCAGGAGGAGGACGGGTTTCATAGAAAATGGAATAAATACAGAGGTATAACTAGTGAATATTGTGTTGGATACCTGTGTTTTGTGTTGTGTAGTGTTGTGTTGTGTTGCTGTGCTGTGGTGAATGTGTTAAGGAGTACATAAGGTGTAGACAAAACTTCGCATCATTAGTGTTGTGCTCAGTGAGATGGGGTGTTCTATATCATGTGTAATCTAATATGTGTGTTGTGTGTGTTGTGTGGTGTTAGTGTGGTGTTAGTATTAGTGTGTTGTGTAGTGTTAGTGTGTTGTGTGGTGTTAGTGTGTTGTGTGGTGTTAGTGTGTTGTGTAGTGTTAGTGCGATGTGTGGTGTTAGTGTGTTGTGTGGTGTTAGTGTGTTGTGTGGTGTTATGTGTTGTGTGGTGTTAGTGTGTTGTGTAGTGTTAGTGCGGTGTGTGGTGTTAGTGTGTTGTGTTGTGTTCTGTGAAATGGTAAGTTGAGTTTAGGTGTACTTTGCGTGTTGTTATGTGCTAAGTGTTGGTGTGGAGTGTTGTAAGTTTGTCTTGCTTTTTTTGCGTGTTTAAAATTTAGTGTTGTTGTGTTAGAGTGTTGTATGTATGTATGCATGTATGTATGTTAAATGTTGCGTGTTGGTGAGGAGTGTTGCAAGTGGTGGTATGCTTTTGCGTGTATCAGATTTAGTGTTATTGTGCTAATAGTGTGTGTGTTTTTTTTAAGTGTTGCGTGTTGGTGAAGAGTGTTGCAACTTGAGGTGTGTGTTATGTTGAATGTCGGGTTAGTGTAGCTATAAGTGTATTGAGTAGTGATGTGAATGTGTATATGTGAGTGCATTCGTCATTGTGTGTGTGTGTGTGTATATATATATATAGCTCATAAAAAAGTCGAGGCAGTACTTGTGACCACACCTTAAACACACACACACACACACACACACACACACACACACACACACACACACACACACACACACACACACACACCGCGTCCGCCAGGCTTTCAATATGTTCAACCAGATTAGAATTTACTCGACAAACAACCAACTTCCGGGTCTTATCGTGTCGGTAAACATGGGGTGGAGGGGGACAAGGGGGGCGAGGAGGGGGGTGAGGAGTGAGGTATGAAAGGGGGTGAGGAGTGAGGGAGGAGGTGGAGGGTGAGGAGTGAGGGAAGATGGGGGTTGAGGAGAGAGGGGGACAGGAAGTGAGGGAGGAAGGGTGAAGACAAAGGAGGGAGGAAGTGGGTGAGGAATCAGAGAAAGGAGGCAAGAGGAAAGGGGGTGAGGAGTGAGGGAGTAAAGGGAGTTTGGAATGAGGGAGGAAGGGGAAGAGGAGTGAGGGAGGAAGATGGAAGGAGGCAGGTAGTGGGTTCAAAGGTAGTCAAAGGGGCGAGCGAACACAGGTAGCGGAACAGGGAAATGATAAAGGAGACAGGAAAGGGAAAGGGGACATTGGGGAAAAAGGAGGGGACAAAATGGCAGGGAAGTGAGGAAGGGATGTGGAGAGAGAAGAATTAAAACTGTGGGAAAAGAAAAAGCAGAAACGTGAAGGAGGGGAAGAAGGGGGGAAGTGAGGTAGGTGGGGAAGGTCAATAATAATAATGTAATGGGCATGGAGAGGAGAGCTTGCTGGGTACTGATGCAGAGGATGGATAGTGGTGGTGGGAAGGACGAAATAGAAGAAGACTAGGAAGGCATGTGGATGATGATAGAAAAGGAGGCAGGGAGAGGCGTGACTGGAGGTAGGAGGGGTGTGGAGGGAAGTAAAAGGAAGGGAAGGCTAGTGGAGGGAAGTAGAAAAGAGTAGGGAGAGGAGTAGTGGGAGGTAGAAGAGAGAGAGAGGGAAAAAGCTAGTGGAGGGAAGTAGAAGAGAGTAGGGAGAGGCGTGGAGGGAATTAGAAGAGAGGGAGAGGCGTGGAGGGATGTAGAAGAAAGGAGGGAGAGGCGTGGAGGGAGGTAGAAGAGAGAGGGAAGGCAAGTGGAGGGAGGTAGGTAGAAAAGGGAGGCAGGGGAAGGAGGTAGAAGAGAGAGAGGGGAGAGGCGTGTAGAGAGGTAGAAGAGAGAAGGAAGGCAAGTGGAGGGAGTTAGGTAGAAAAGGGAGGCAGGGGGGAGGGGGCACAACAATCACAGGTTTTCACTTGGCTGGTCCGGGTTGTTTGTGTTGCCTAAGTCGCCTGTTTGTGTTGTGGTGTGGTATGTCGTGTTGTGTTGTGTTGTGGTTTGTTCTGTTTTGTGTTGTCCTGAGCTGTGCTGTGGTACTGTTTGTGCGTTGTTGTGATGTTGTGTTGTGTTGTGAGGCGTGGTGAGTTGTAGCATAGTGGGGCATGGTTTGAAGCGATGGTGTGTTGTGGTGTTACTGTGTTATGATGTGGTATAGTGCTGTGTAGTGTTGTTATATTGCATTAGTGTGACGGACGCACAGATGAGGATGCTTTGGTGTTCTCTTTTATGCACTCTTGCTGATATGAGTATGTTTATAATGATGTGTGAGTGTTCGCAAGTGGTACATTAATTATTAGGTTTAACACATAAACAACAGCTTACACATTAGACAAGATAATAAAAAATACGAAAACATGTGTACATTTACATTTTTAAAACATGATGAAGTTGATCATAAGCTTCGTTGCACACACACACACACACACACACACACACACACACACACACACACACACACACACACACACACACACACACACACACACACACGTATATATAAATCATGGTCACTATACATACATATTTACATACACACCACCAGAGCGGAGGGTTAGGGGGAGGTGGGTAGTGGGGAGGGGGAGGTGGGTGGGGGGGGGGGAGACATAACGGAGAGTCCTGGAGAAATAGAAGCGAAGAAGCCATCCCATTTTCACAGATCATCCAGGTGACCCCCTCCCCCTCCCCCTCCCCTGACTCCCTCCTCACACCCCTCCTCGTTGCATCCCACTCTCCCTGTTCCCCACTCATTGCCATAACCCCTATCATCCTTCTTTCTCCCCTCTTACCTCACAGTGTCCCCTCTCTGGTCTCCCTCTCCCCTCTTAGGCTACCTCACAGTGTCCCCTCACATCCCTCTCTGGACCCTCTCCCCTCTTACCTCACAGTGTCCTTTCATACCCCTCTCTGTACCTTTTCCCCTCTCGTTCTCCCCTATCATCAGTTCCTGTTTCCACTCACACTTCCCTGTCCCTCTCAACTCCCCTTTACCCCAACACAATTCCCAGCTCCCTCATATTCTTGTCCCCTCTTAGTTAAAACCCTACCCTCTCCTTCCCATATCCCTCTTACACTCTACGTCTCAACCAATCCCCTACATCTCTCCTTGTATCTCCTCATTCCTCGTTCCCCAGCATCCTTCCTCATTCCACTGACCCTCCTCACTCCTCCCTGTACCTCTCATTTCAATTCTCCCTTTAAATCTGCTGTCTATCCACTCCAACCAAATCGCTTCCTTTCCCCTTCATTTAAAACATCTTCCTTCCACCTACAGTACAACCAACAAGCTACCATAACCTCCCTGCTTTTTTTTAATCTATCCTCCTCCTTTTATCTCCAACCGACCACCTCTCTAACCCCTCCTTCTAACTAAAATCCCTCCTTCCTCTTCAAACTAACACCCATCCTTCCTTCTTCCTTCCTTCCTTTCTCCTCCAAGCAAACCCCAATACCTTACCTCCAACTAACACATATTTTTCTACCTCCTCTCTCCAACCCATACCCTCCCTTTATAAAAACCTTCTCTTTAACCAATACTCATCTTCTTTCTTTGACCCCCCCCCTCCCCCCACCTCCAACATCACTCCTTCCTTCTCTCTCCTTCAACCCCAAGACTTATTTTTTCCTTCAACCCACACCATTCCTTGACCTTTTCTTTCCCTCTAACCAAACAACACCCTTCCGTCCTCAACCCTCCCTTCTTCCTCCAACTAACATCCCTCCTTTTCCTCCAACCAAAACAACCCCCTCTCCCCCTCTTCCTCTTCCTCCTCCCCCTCCTCCTCCTCCTCCTCCCCCTCCTCCTCCTCCAACCAAAATCCCCTCTCCCCCTCCTCCCCCTCTTCCTCCTCCTCCTCCTCCTCCTCCTCCTCCTCCTCCTCCTCCTTCTCCTCCTCCTCCTCCTCTGCCACTGGAGAAACAATTTCCTCCGTCATATCTCGGCTGAAAAATAACAGGAAAATCGGCTATTTCGTATTTCTATTTCCCGGCCTGATCCCACCCAAATATGACTCGAGGGGGCCGGCGACCCCTTCCCTTCAACTACGTCCTCCTTCCCTTCTCTTCCCCACCACCAGATTTGCGTATATAGGGGTTGGTGGGGGTGTGGGGGTGGGGGGTGGTGGGGGGTGGGTGGAAGGAGGGGGTTGGAGGGATACAACAGCCGCTGCTCATTTATTTAATTGACCCCAGACTTTACCTCAGTGTTTATACAGGTACAATAATTAATTCACAATACGCCAATACCTTCATGGGGTGTTAATACTTGAAAAAATAAATACATTAACAGATATATAAATAAATAAGTAAATAAAATAGTCAACAAACCTTAGCGAAGAATAAGGTTCAGTGGGTTTAACACGAGATCACACACACACACACACACACACACACACACACACATACACAGGGTCCCGGTACGGCTCCCAGGGGACTAGTTGGTATCCCGCGATGATGGAACCAGGCTGTGTCCTTTCTCAACTCTCCCTCTCCTCTCCTCTCCCTCCCTCCCTCTCACCCTGTTTTCCATTCCCTCCCTCCCTGCTTTCTCTCCCCCTCCCTTCCTTTCCTTCCTTCCCTCTCTGCTTTCTCAACTCTCCCTCTCCTCTCCTCTCCTCTCCTCTCCCTCCCTCTCCTCTACCTCCCTCCCTCTCACCCTGTTTTCCATTCCTTCCCTTCCTTTCCTTCCTTCCCTCTCTGCTTTCTCTCCCCCTCCTTCCCTCTCTTCCTCTCACCCTCCCTCTCCCTCCCTCCCTCCCTCTCACCCTGTTTTCCATTCCCTCCCTTCCTTTCCTTCCCTCCCTCCCTGCTTTCTCTCCCCCTCCCTCCCTCTCTTCCTCTCACCCTCCCTCTCCTCTCCTTTCCCTCCCTCTCACCCTGTTTTCCATTCCCTCCCTTCCTTTCCTTCCCTCCCTTCCTTTCCTTCCCTCCCTCCCTGCTTTCTCTCCCCTCCTTCACTCCCCTCCCCTCTCCCTAAGTCTATTCCCTCCCTTCCTTACCTTCCCTCCCCTCCTCTCCCTCCCTCTCTCCCTTTCTGCTTTCTCTTCCCCTCTTTCATTCCCCACCCCTCTCCCTAATTCTTTTCCCTTACCTCTCCCTTAGTCTTTTCCCTTCCCCTCCCTTCTCCCTTTGACTCTTCCTTTCCCCTCCCCTCTCCCTTACTCTCTTCCCTTCCCCGTCCCTCTCTTTCAGTCCCTCTCTTTTCTCTTCCCTCTCCCTTACTCTTTTCATTTCCCCTCTCTCCTCCCATAGTTTCTTCCCTTCCTTTTCCCTTTCCTTAAACCCCTCTCTTTCCCTTCCCCTCCCTTCTCTTTCCCCTTAACCTTATTTTCATCCCCATTTCTTTTTTCTCTTCCCTTTCTCCTTATTTTCATCCCCATTTCCCCTTTCTCTTTCTTCTTGCCTCCCCTCTTTCCCAGTTCCAACATTCTTCTCTTCCTCCATTCCCCCTTTCCTCGTTCAGGCTATTCTTTCCCACCTTTATCACGGGTTTTCGTAATTTTTCTTTTTCCTCGTTCTTCTCTTTTTTTTCAGTCCTCTCACATTGTCCCCCCCCCCCTCCCATTTTCTCCCTCCTTCTCTCTTCATTCCTTTTTTCTTCCCTTCCCTCCTTCTTTCTCTCTTTCACTTCCCCTACACAATCCCCTACCTCTCATACCCTCCCCATCCCTCCCTTCCTCTTATACCTTCCCCATCCCTCCCTGTCTCTTACCTTCCCATCCCTCCCTACCTCTTACCTTTCCCATTCCTCCCCAACATAATACATTCCTTTCCTCTCCCTTTCCTCCTTCATTCATTTATACATTCCTTTCCTCTCCCTTTCCTCCTTCATTCATTTATACATTCCTTTCCTCTCCCTTTCCTCCTTCATTCATTTATACATTCCTTTCCTCTCCCTTTCCTCCTTCATTCATTTATACATTCCTTTCATCTCCCTTTCCTCCTTCATTTATTTATACATTCCTTTCCTCTCCCTTTCCTCCTTCATTTATTTATACATTCCTTTCATCTCCCTTTCCTCCTTCATTTATTTATACATTCCTTTCCTCTCCCTTTCCTCCTTCATTCATTTATACATTCCTTTCCTCTCCCTTTCCTCCTTCATTCATTTATATACTTCATTTCCCTCTTTCCTTCTCTTCTTTCCCCCTCCATTTTCTTCATCTGATATCCCTCCTTCCCTCCCTTCCCTCACCACATACCCTACCCATCAACTCCTTTCCCTCCCTCCCTTCCTCCCTTCCCTCTTTCTCTTAACCCCTCCCTCGTTCTCATTTCCCTCCTTCCCTCCTTTCACCCCTTTCCCTCCCTTCCTCCCTTCCCTCCTTTCACCCTCCCCATAATCCTCTTTCCCTTCCTTCCCTCCTTCTCTTAACCCTTTCCTGCAGTTCTCATTTCCCTCCTTCCCTCCTTTCACCCCTTTCCCTCCCTTCCTTCCTTCTCTTAACCCTTTCCTGCAGTTCTCATTTCCCTCCACCTTCCCTCCCTCCAATCCCCAATCTCGTCTCGCCTCTCTCTCATATTCACCTTCTTCTTCTCACATTCACCTCCTCATATTCACCCTGGCTTCCCCTTGAGCCTTTATACCGGTGGTCGCCAAAGGAAGCCAGAGGGAAAATGCTGAAAGAAAAATATTAAATAAAACATATAAAAGAATATTACATGCATGCAACGGACGAGAAAGAAACACACACATACACACACACAGACAGACACACAGACACACACACACACAAAACATTCAGAACACATAACACAGTACACACACACACACACACACACACACACACACATAACACAGTTCACACACACACACACACACACACACACACACACACACACACACACACACACACACACACACACACACAAAACCTTCAGAACACACACACACAAAAAAAAAACATTCAGAACACATAACACACACACACACACACACACACACACACACACACACACACACACACACACACACACACAAAGTGAGATTTAAGACGAGACAACGAGGAAAATAATGAGTTCCGGTAACCTTTGGCGGAAGAATCAAGGAAAAAAAAAAAACATTAGTAGAAGTCGTGAATGATCTTGAATTACTTATTACTCGTGTTAAGGTGATAATTCTTTTTTGGTACATTGGAGTGCCTTGATTGCTCCAAAGTATGCTAGGAAACAGGACCAGTAGAGCAAAAATAATAAGTGTTCTGTTGCTTGGAATAGTTTGTAGGATTCAGTTGCTCCAGATTTACCAACACAAAACTTCCCCCTTAATTAAGATGTACAGTCGGCCTCAGGAATTCGGACACATAGCATTGGTTAAAAATTATAAGGGGGTCTTTATTCTGCACATACTGTAGGAATTGTTCTACAGACTGATTCAAGTATTACCCAAATAAAATTACTACAAAAATTTGGTGTTGGGAAATTAATGAACTAAATTTTCTAGTTGTTACGAACCCTTGATGTCACAGTGGTGTATATTAATTCCTGAGGCCGACTGTACTGTACTGTTGGCGGAAGAAATTTAATTAGGTCATTCTATACACGAGGTTAGTGACGTTGTAACAAATTAGGTCATTCTATACACGAGGTTAGTGACGTTGTAACAAATTAGGTCATTCTATACACGAGGTTTGTAACGTTGTAACAAATTAGGTAATTCTATACACGAGGTTAGTGACGTTGTAACAAATTAGGTCATTCTATACACGAGGTTAGTGACGTTGTAACAAATTTAGACGAAAGAATGAATAAAAATGAGAAGAAAGAAGACTGCTGTGCTAGGCAAGAAAATCCTTAGATCACCAAATAAAATGACACAGAGAGACAGGAGGGTAAACAAGCACGAAGGAAATAAATAAGATGGACAGGAAGGGCAGTGGAAGAGGTGGAATGGGATTAACTGTGGTCGGAAGGAGCGCCCAAACCCATAAAGCACTGCCTTCATCTTTGCATATTGACGATAGAATAACAGACACACTATATTCTTAAATAATTATGCATGAAGGAAAATTAGCTCAAAATACGATATCAGTGAGACTGTCTTGTTGGCAGATTGGAAGGCTACAGATTCCTCCTAACTATGCCAGGAAACAAACGCCCTCAATGGTACTAACAGGGGACATGATTCGTGGTAACGTTTGGAGGAATCAGAGACCTTCCAATTCACCAACAAGAAAATCTCTCCTTAATCAGTAAGTGGAAGATAATAGTAGCATACGTTTAATCTTTCTTTTTTATATCGTACATTTAGTTTAATTACAGTGAGTCTTATATGGACCTTTCAACACTGAATTAATATATAAATTTTTATTATGTTGGTGTTGTTGTTGTTGGTGGTGGTGGTGGTGGTTGGTGATAGTGACTGTGATGGTGATAGTGGAGGTCCAGATTGTGCTGATGGTGGCAATGCAGGGAAATAGTAGTAGGTGATAGTAGTGTGTGTAATGGACAGTGAATTGTGGTCGTGTAGTGGGGTGATGGAAGGGACAGAGAAACAGTGCTGATGGTGGTGGTGGTGGGTGTAAATATGAGGGACAGTATATTCACAACACCATATCTTGTCGTCGTGTTGTCGTATCTTCTCTTGTCGTAACCCGCATCCACACCTCCTCAATATGTATAAAAACGACATAAATACACCGGAAAATGATACTCTATACACAAAAATTCGGGAAAAATATGATGCACATGTTCCCAGTATTCTTGAATCCAAAAGAGATCAAGAGATTTCACTCAGCCAAATAATATTGTTTGGCGTCAATTCGAATAACACCTACTGTATATATATACTACATCAATAATAACTATGCCAAATAAATTCCATTATCTTTTATTATATATACATGAATTAGATTGATGAAAAAAAAAAAAAACTAAATATTGTACTACAGAATTATGTTGAGAAATAAATACGAATAGGGCCTAACATTCTATTTCGTAAACATAACCACTGACCAACCCAGAGTTGGGTACCCATGTGGTGGTGTGGTTGGCAATGTAGGTAAATAGAAGTGAATTGATCAAAGGAACTGACCACGAGTGTGTTGATGGAGTTAATTAATAGAGACAGTCTGACATCCACCCATCCACCCACACCTCCTGAGCATTCACAGTAGTAGTAGTAGTAGTAGTAGTAGTAGTAGTAGTAGTAGTAGTAGTAGTAGTAGTAGTAGTAGTAGTAGTAGTAGTAATAGTAGTAATAGTAGTAGTAGCAGCAGTAGTAGTAGTAGTAGTAGTAGTAGTAGTAGTAGTAATAGTAGTAATAGTAGTAGTAGCAGTAGTAGTAGTAGTAGTAGTAGTAGTAGTAGTAGTAGTAGTAGTAGTAGTATTAGTAATAGTAGTAATAGTAGTAGTAGTAGTAGTAGTAGTAGTAGTAGTAGTAGTAGTAATAGTAGTAGTAGTAGTAGTAGTAGTAGTAGTAGTAGTAATAGTAGTAATAGTAGTAGTAGCAGTAGTAGTAGTAGTAGTAGTAGTAGTAGTAGTAGTAGTAGTAGTAGTAGTAGTAGTAGTAATAGTAGTAGTAGTAGTAGTAGTAGTAGTAGTAGTAGTAGTAGTAGTAGTAGTAGTAGTAGTAGTAGTAGTAGTAGTAGTAGTAGTAGTCTGACATCCACTCACACCTCCTGAACATTCCCAATATTACTGACACTAGGATTTCTAGGACAAGTACTGGATTTATAAAGCTTTCCTGTATATTCGACGGTAGGATTTCTGAGACACCAGGATTTTTAAAGCGTTCCTGTAATATTGACGCTAGGATTTCAGACACACTAGGATTTCTGAGGATTTTCAGTATTATCGACACTAGGATTTTTTAGACAAGTACTTGGATTTCTAAAGTGTTCCTGAAATATCGACATTAGGATTTCTGAGACACTATTATTTCCGACACTCCATGTGATTTCTAAGGTTTTCCTATATTATCGACGACATCATGATTTCTGTTTGCAATACCGACACTAGTCTTTCTCACACCAAGTCAGCCCCATACAGTATGACTCCACAAATGAATCCCACCAACAACACGGGTCATAATATTATAAAGTTGGAAGAGGTGAGTTCATTTTTACATCTTTAGTGACCTGCAGTTGTTCGAGTCCTTCAGCAGTAGCACCAGCAGCAGCAGCGGTGGTGTGTGTGTGTGTGTGTGTGTGTGTGTGTGTGTGTGTGTGTGTGTGTGTGTGTGTGTGTGTGTGTGCTGGAAGGAGGTAGGATGACAGATGGATAAGAAGGGAGGAATTAAAGGAAGTGTGTGTGTGTGTGTGTGTGTGTGTGTGTGTGTGTGTGTGTGTGTGTGTGTGTGTGTGTGTGTGTGTGTGTGTGTGTGTGTGTGTGTGTGTGTGTGTGTGTGTGTGTGTGCTGGAAGGAGGTAGGATGACAGATGGATAAGAAGGGAGGAATTAAAGGAAGTGTGTGTGTGTGTGTGTGTGTGTGTGTGTGTGTGTGTGTGTGTGTGTGTGTGTGTGTGTGTGTGTGTGTGTGTGTGTGTGTGTGTGTGTGTGTGTGTGTGTGTGTGTGTGTGTGTGTGTGTGTGTGTGTGTGTGTGTGTTGTGCTGGAAGGAGGTGGGGGGACAGATGGATAAGAAGGGAGGAATTAAAGGAGGTGTGGGCAGAACTAAATAAGGGAGGAAGGGAAGTGGGGAGGAAACTGAATAAGGGAGGGGGAGGGATAGGAAATGCGAGGTGTGTGTTGGAAAAGTGTGGGTTGCTAGAATTGAAGAAGTGGTGCAGAAGGAGTACTTATAGACTAGAGAAGTGAACAGGTTTGGTGGTTGAAGAGTGGAGAATACTGGGAAAGGCCTGTGTCATTCAGTGGAGTAAGAATGGAACACACACACACACACACACACACACACAAACACACACTCATATTTTATTATCAAGTCTGCGATGCTTTGATTAAGTGTGGGTTAGGGTGGCAACCAATTAAATTCTACGGACTTTTAACCCCACATTTTGATACCATGACTACTGTGGAGATATTTTAACTACCCCTCAATTTACTGACGCTGAAAAAAAATCAAGGGTTTAAATAGAGTACCTAAAAGAATACCTCACAAATATTTATGAGTTTAAAAATCCACTTCATCTCGTAATTTACTGACGCTAACATAATCAAGGGTTTAAATACAGTACCTAAAACAATACCTCACAAATATTTATGAGTTTAAAATCCGCTTCATCTTCTTTCAAGCATAAAAGATGGAGGATTCATGCACCCTTGGGCCATGTGATGACGAGTTATACCTGAATTAAAACTACCCAGAAGAAAACAAGGCATATTTGTTCACACACAAGACTGTATGTACCTTGGAAGTGTTAGTGTGAGGTATGGATGATTAGGGTTGCTTTTACGTAATGGTGTTAATTGTTATGATGTCTAATTTGGCCAATAAATATGACTGCACAGGTGACATGAAATTAGAAATAGTAAGTAGCAGTGATTTCCAATTACTGATGTAAATTCAACTATTATTATAAAGGGAGGTCAAGGAAGATTATGAACTGGATGGCCAGATTTACAGTAGGGTAGGGTAAGATAGAGATAAAAGTAGGATAGGGAAAAAATAATTATAACATAGAATAAGAATAAAAAAAGTAAGGAGTAAATGGATATAGTAGGTCAGATTTAGTGCAGGGTAGGTAGGGTAGATTGGAATAATATAGATCAAATTATAACTAGGGTAAAGTAACACGGGATGAGGTAGGTCAGATTAAGGTTTGGCTAGTGTAACATAAGATAAGGTCGATCAGATTAAGGGCAGGGAAGGATACCACAAGATAAGGTAGATCAGATTAAGGTAACATAAGATAAAGTAAGTCAAATAAAGATTAGGGAAGGATACCATGAGATAAGGTAGATCAGATTAAAGTTTGGCTAGGGTAACATAAGATAAAGTAAGTAAAATAAAGATTAGGGAAGGATACCATGAGATAAGATAGTACAATACAGTAAGAGAAGAAGAGTTAGGTATGACTATAGGTTATATTAAAGTGTATATAGGGTTAGGCAGGGTAAGACACATTGAAGTAAGGTGACCATAGTGTCGTGGTTCACTTGTGCATGCACCTTACTACTCACCTCACCTCACCTCTGCCTTTCTCCCACCTCACGTCACCTCAACCCTACCCTACCCTACCCCACCCCCACCACGCTACGACACGCCCCGCCTTGTTCATGTCCCGCCCCGCCCCGCCCCTCCACGCCCCGCCCAGCTCATGTCCCTCCCCATCCTGTCGAAAATCGCTACTTCGCTCCGCCCCACACTGCTGCCTTTCTTCCCTGCCCCCCTTCCCCCCTCCCCCTCCCCATGCCCATTTCTTCTGCCCCGCCCCGCCCCGCCCCGCCTCCTCAGCAAACATCGGGGCAATTAGGTGAAGCAGCTTACCATTTGTTGCCACCTAACTTCTGATAAATACTTGGTTTGTGTACGTATGGTTTTTTATATGGTTGTTTGTGTGTGTGTGTGTGTGTGTGTGTGTGTGTGTGTGTGTGTGTGTGTGTGTGTGTGTGTGTGTGTGTGTGTGTGTGTGTGTGTGTGTGTGTGTGTGTGTGTGTGTGTGTGTGTGTGTGTGTGTGTGTGTGTGTGTGTGTGTGTGTGTGTGTGCTTTTGCTTTGGCTGGAGTTTGTGCCTGTCTGTGTACTTGTAACTTGAGTCTGTGATTGATATGTACGGCTGTGTGCTGCATGTTTCAGATTCTACTAAATTTACCCCTTCCCTTGTTCTCATTTAAGCTACTTCTCTCACAATTCTATCCACCCCTTATCCTAGTTTCACCCCTCTTATCCTAGTTCCACCTGCCTCTCTTCTTAGCCCTACCTGTCCCCTTATCCCTCTCCACCTTTTCTCCACCCCTTCCCCTCTCCACTTTTTCTCCCTCTTCTCTCCACCAATCTCTCTTCTCTTCTCCAGCTTTTCTCCCTCTGCTCTCCACCTATCCCTCTTCTCCTCTCCACTTTTTCTCCCTCCCATCTCCACCTGTCTCCCTGCTACCTCCACTTTTTCCCTCACCACATTTTCTCCCTCTCCTCTCCACATTTCCCCTCTTCCCCTTTCCCTCTTCATCACCTTATCTCCCCTTCATCTACACCATTTCCCCCTTCCCCACTCCCCCCAAAAAAACCCACCTATCCAACCTCTCTCTTCTAGTCCTTACACCACCACCACCACCACAACCCCAACCAACCAACACCCTCCATCCTCCTCCTCCTTCCTACCTTCCTTCCTTCCTTCCAGTTCTCCTTCTCCCTGAAGTTTTGATACCGTATTATTAAGTTGGGAGGCTGTTGTGTGTACCTTGGCCCGCTCCAGTTTGACTTACCTGCCCAAAAATCACAGGGAGAATGAACAACTTAGATCGGAAAACAAAATGTGTGCTGCGTGAGGGACTATACTTTGTTTTATATATTTTTTTTTATTTTTTATCCCCACTCTCTTCCTCCTCCTCCTCGTCCACCTTATTTTATTGATTTTTATGGGTTTTTTTTTATTAATATTAGTTTACAGTCCACGTCCTCTCTATCCTATCTATTATTTCAATCATCTTGTCCCATCCCTCTCTTCTGCTGCCCTCCTGTTAATTATTTTCTTTCATTCTCTCCCAGCATCTTCCTTCCTTCCTTCTTTGTATGTTTACTTTCTCTGTTTTCCTTCTTTTCTTTTTTTATGACGTAAGCCTTTCCCGTTTTTATTTTGTTTCCCAGTCTTATTATCTTACTTTCCCAGGTCTTCTTTTTACGTTTCTGGTTGCCTATCTTTCTATCTTTATTTCTCTCTCACTTTGCCATTTCTTGTTATCCTCCCTGTCTCTTTCTTTTTTCTTTACCTATTTCCCATTTTCTCTCTCCTTTTATCTCTCCTATTCAACCTATTATTTCCCTCTCCCTTGCCTCCTATTTTTTCTCCCTTTATCCTTTCTTCTTATCTTTCCCTGTCTTCCTATCTTATCTCTCTTTATTCCTCTATTTCATCTCTCCTTATCTACCCCCTTTTTTCTCCCTGGCCTTCTATTTTTCTCTCCCTTTCCTCCCACATTTTTCTCTTCTTATCCCCCTATTTCATCTCGCCTTATCCTTCATTTTTTCACTCTCCCTATGCTCTCTCACTTTTCCTTTCCTTGTCCCCTTTTTTTCCTCATTTTGTCCTATTCTTTTCCTCTATACACGTTTCCCCTTTTTACCTTTCCCTGTTCACTCCTATTCCTCTTCAAATACTTCCTCTTCCTCTCCAAATCCCTCTTTTTCCTCTTCAAATACCTCCTCTTCCTTTTCAAATCCCTTCTCTTCCTCTTCTTCCTCTCTAAATCCCTCTTCTTCCTCTCTAAATCCCTCTTCTTTCTCTTCAAATCCCCCCCTCTTCCTCTTCAAATCCCTCCTCTTACTTTTCAAAATCCCTCCTTCCATTCTCACTCCCCCGACATTATAAAAATTTTGGCCCTGACTATAAAATCGGTATAGCCTTCCCGTTACTGTTTGTGTTGTTGTTTGTTGTTGTTGTCGTTGTTGTTTGTTGTTTGTTGTTGTTGTTGTTGTTACTTTGGTATCTCTATTGTAGGTCGCTGCCTCAAGGGGAAATGTTCAATTTTGCGAAATCCAAACAGACATATAAATAGGCCCAGAATACTCCCTCCCACTCACCTACACACACACACACACTCTTTTATACACACACACACACACACACACACACACATACACACCCTCACCCTCACACACATCCATACACCACTCGCACTCATCTACACACACACACATACACCACTCACACTCACCTACAACACACACACACCCACCCACACACATACACACCACTCTCACTCATCTATACCGCACACACACACACACACACGTCACGCTTGTACAATACACACACCCCAACTATTAAGCTATTCCCAGACATCCCCATCCATATATATATAGCTGTATACAACAACACCAACCTTGACACTAAAATTACTGCAGCAATGAAAACAAGTTCCTGATTCAATGATGCTTATGATAGAACAACGCAACTTATCATAAAATTATTCATCTTGTGATATCATAAAAATATTCATCTTGTGACATTATCCATTCATTAACATTGATAATTTTGACCTCCATAATTTATACTAATCACTTTGACACATATAACATTTTCCGGATAAATTTTATATATATATATATTTTTTTTTTTTTTACAGTGACTTTGGACATTATAATATTTGTATCGCAAAAAACGCGTATCGACATTTTCCCGTGTTGTATAAATTTGAAGCGTGTTAATATTTTCCGTCACTTTTTTTTTGTACGCCTTGACAGCATCACCATCACCAGCCCATCTCATCCAAAACGTCATCAACATCAGGAACCAATCATAATCTTTCCCGCCAGCCAGCCAGCCAGCAATGACGTCACAATGGCGTCATATTCCGGGTAAGTGTGACTCCCAGCGTTGTTTCCGAACCTCTTTTACTTGTTCCATTACCCTGGCGCCTCGCTCTGCTTATGAAAAATATATCCATTCCCACCGCTGGGTAAATCCGTGGGTGTGTGCGCCATTTTCTCATTCTACGGAAATGCCGAAGGGGCTTTCGATAAATCCTTGTTTATGCGCAAGATTGTGGATACGGATATGAATTTCCAAAGTATTTTTCTGCAATAATGCCACACGGGGGTGCTGCCTCTCCCTATACCTGCTGTGTTTACAACTAACTCCGGTATCAGTTGTGCACCTTACTAGCTATCGGCCGCCACCAGCCAGACGTATCGGCCAGTCAGATGTTGGGTTTTAGCGAGGGAAGGGTGTCTTATAAATAGGGAAGGAGAATGAGTTTCCTTGGTGGTGGTGGTGGTGGTGGTGGTGGATGTTGACTCTCCCTCCCCCTCCCCCTACCCGTGGTCTGTGTGTCGTCACTCCTGGCCCGGGTAAAGAGCCGGGGTTATTCCCAGGTGCGGGAGGTGCTGTAGGAGGGAATAATGCACGAGGGGGGGCGGAGGGAGGTGGGGGGCGTGGTAGAAGAGTGGGGAGGCGTGGTGGAGCGGGGAGGGGCGTGGGGCGGGGAGGGGCGTGTCGGCGCGCAAACCCAGAAATGCCGACGAACATTTTCCCGCGCTGGACTCTGCCGCACTTCAGTGTGGTGCAGTCGCGCGCCTCAACCACAAGTCACAAGTGACGCTCGCGATGCGCAACCCTCCCGCCACGTGGGTCCTCACGGCACGCTGAACGGATGTCGCCGCTCCTGTGTTATATCACCGTGTTGTAATATAAAGCGTGTCAGTGGTATAAGGAGTGGGTGTTAGGACGGAAACACTAGTGAGGTGTGAGTGATGGAAGGAGTGCGACGTAAGTGTTATTATGCTCCAACACAGTGACCATGACAGCTTTCACGCCCATAGTGGTTGTGGTGGTGTGGCTGGCAGACATCGCAGCAGCCACGGCATACAACTCCATCGAAACATTCCCGCCAGGTCAGTCATCACATATTATATCGTTTGGCAGGTAATAATTTTCAGCCAGTCTCTCTACAAGTAAAATCGGATGTGCGAAATCGAAACAATCCATCACAAATTAGTATCATTATTACAAGGATTACTTACGGGATAGTTACAAGGACTCTGAATGTTACGGAAGCTGGCAAAAATTATAATTCTAGTGTAGGTCGCCAGTTGAAGTCTCAGGAGGTGGAGTAGGCGGGCAGGTCCCACACACCGCCGACTCTTTCAACTGACGATCCTGAAGATTCCAGACACACATGAAAAACTCTACCTTAAGTTATGGCAGAGAAACAGAGGCATCTATTTTTTTTCTTTCTACAGTTCCCACAAACCATTATCATACATTTGCCTTAGTTGTGTAAAATATCGGGGACATTAAACATTGATGGAGCTATAGATTATCTCCCTATAAACAATACAACTATTTCCCGTGTCCTGAATAATATAGTCTACTGTCAGCGAGATTAAAAAACAAAACAAAAAACAAGTGGAGTCTGAGAGATTACATTATTCACGACGCTATGATGATGTTGATGTTCTCGAGTTGGAAGTTGACTGATTCCAACCACCACCAACTCTGCCGGAACAACAAACCATCAACCATATTATACACTGAGGTCACTTACTTCATTCCCATTACGTGGTTTGGGGGATTAAGTTGCCTCTGTCTGTATATACAACTTGGTGCTGGGGAAGGAAGGGGCTGTCTGGGTGTCTTTCAGTGCTCATTGACGCTTGGGTAATATATATTTTTTTTTTGAATGACATATGGGATTATCTAGATTTCGTCCACTATACAGAAATAAGAGGAGAGCCGTTGTTTGGATGCCATCATACCCGCAACGAAAATATTACATACATCTTGTGTTAGGGAAAAATGAAGAAAAGACATCAGTCGTTAATTATTGTCTATGTATGAGAGGTTAAGGGATATGATACTGTCGGTGAATTGAAGGCTACACATTCCTACAAACAGTGCAGAGAGAAACAAACACATTTACTTCCGTTTACTTGATAAGCTTAAGGAGGAAGTAGGCTACAGTGTTGGCAAATCTGGAGCAAATGATTCTTCCAACACTATTCCAAGCAACAGAACACCATTAGTTTTGTTCATCTGGTCCTTTTTCCTGGCATACTTTGGAGGAATCAAGGCACACCAATGTAACAAAAGTGAATGCCTCCCTTAACACAAAATGGTAGTCAAGTCGACCACAGGTACACAGTCACGAACCATAATATATATATATATATAAGCATCCAGGTATTGTTGAAGTGTTGAATCATCTGACATACCAATGAACCAATAATATTACAACACTTGTCCTCTATATATACATCAAACTTACTGGACCTCCTTTAATTAACACTCCATTAGCTATAGTCTATTCGAAGCACACCTGGATACTTATCATGGTTCGTAGCTGTACCTAAATTCTCGAACCCTTCCCGTGTGTAGAACCTTGACCGAGGAAGACTTCAGTCACAAAAATACGAAGAGAATAACACAGGAGCTGCAAAACGTATACGACTACAAAAGAAAATCTTAAGGGATAAAAATATGATATGGGATGTACAGTACAGAGAGGTGGGTCGGCAATAGCAGGCTACTATTTATATTCTTCAATTTTCACTCACTCCAACATCATCATCATCTTCGGTGTAAATAAACTTCCCGCTTGACTTACGCTGACAACACTGGCTAAGGAAGGAAGGCTACGTGTGCTTCTATATTTACTAAGGGGAGAGAGAAATTCTTTTTTGGTGTTGGTGAATTGGAAGGGTCTCTGATTCCTCTTGCAAACTATGCCACTAAACATATCCATTCCCTACTGTATCGTGGCCTGTTAGTACCACCGAGGGCATCTGATTTCTGGCATAGTATAGGAGGAATGGGTAGCCTTCCAATGTGACAACAAGTCCAACCTCCTTCAGGCCAACAACAACAACCCACCACCAACTGACCAACAACACACTCTCTCTCTCTCTCTCTCTCTCTCTCTCTCTCTCTCTCTCTCTCTCTCTCTCTCTCTCTGTGTGTGTGTAAAATTGGCCCACAAGAGATTAGTCTGTTAACCCCCATAACACTCCCATTAGGATCATCATAACACGGGATTCGAACGGATGGATGGATGGATGGATGGATGGATGGCTCTCAACAACAATACAAGTGCAAATTAATCAAAGAAAAAAAATAAACACAGGAAAATTGACATATAAAACAGTATAAAAAGATACGAATACCAAGTTCAAATTACGCAAAAAATAAATTAATAAATAGATACAGAAATTAATATATGCTGTATATACAAAACCAAGGGACAAAATCACCCAAACACGTAATAAATAAACAAGTTAATAAATAATAAGGTTCAGATTGGGTAGTAGGAATAAAATACTGTATAATACCAGTGCGAATCCAAAGCACATAACTATACCGAGTCTTATACCGACTGTGTGTGTCAGGGAGAAGAAACACAAACACGGGACTCACTGGGTATAGATGGATATTAGTCTGTTTTGTGGCATATAATAGTCTGGAGGAGGAGGAGGAGGAGGATTCACAGTAGTACCCAACACAACACACAGACAGACAGACTCTTGGTTATTTAATTAATCCTCTTATCCATTACACAACACTTGATGGATGAGTAGTTGATTATTATTTTTTTTTCAACTTACACTACATGATTAATTTTGTTCGAGGGAAACAACAACAAAAATAACATCAACAGCAACAACAACAACACCAACAATAACATCAACAACAATAATAATAATAATAAAAGTTAAGAACCATATCATTTATATATTTTAAGGAGGTCAGTAATAATTCAACTATAACGAGAATAAAGAAGGCTTACTAAATCCTCCAAACTATGTCAGGAAACGTAAATCAGAGACACCAGACAGTTTCCCGGTGTAGTTTGGAGGACTTAGTTTGTAACCCTTCACTATACGGCCACAACAGCTAGAAGCGTGACCCCCCCTATAACCCCTCATATAGGACCAATGGGATTCGACACTCTCTCAGGTATAGATTATTACAATACTAAACATGTTGAGGTGTGACTAAGAGGAGTACTAACAGCAACAACAACTGCAACAACACTACATCCATCATCACCACCACCATTAACAACAACATCAACAACACTACCATCATCACTATTACCAACAGCAACAACACTACCAACACTAAAACCATCACCAACAATAACACTACCAAAAACAACACTACCACCACCAACAACAACAACAACACTACCACCACCACCACCACCAACAACAACAACACAACCACCACCACCAACAACAACAACACTACCACCATCACCAACAACAACAACACTACCACTATCACCACCACCACCAACAACAACACCAACACTACCAATACAACACAATCAATTACAATACTCTTCACGACTGACCCAACTGATTCCTCCAAACTATGACAGAAAATAGACGTCCTCTCTGTTACTTATAGGGGATCTGTTTCGTGGCATATAGTGAAGGAATAAGTGGTCTTCCTTCCTATTCACCAACAAGAAACACTCCCTTGAATGGGGTTGTCTGTTTGTCTGTCTCTGGTGGTGGTGAGATTGGAAGGCTACAGATTCCTCCAAACTAGACTACAAAATAATAATAATCCCTACTCGTGTGGTGAAGTTCTTTGTTTCCCAGCATACTGTGGAGGAATTAGCAGCACTTCAGTTTGACGAAAAGAGACGACTATCCTTAGTAAAGTGAAATGTAATGTCACCTGTTTTTTTTTTCTTCGGTGTAAAAGAAAATATATAAGAAAAAAAAATATATAAAAACACGAAAAAAATTACGCTATTCATTGTCAAGGTCAAGGTCAGGATAAGTTCAGGAATTACAAAAGAGAAACTCACTCTTCGGCGGATATTTTGCCATCTAAAGGTGCATTCATTTAATTAACAAATATTATATGTAGTAAAATAAACTTACCACTCCATAAAATAATAATAATAATAATAATAATAATAATGTCTGGTAACAGAAAAAAAGAATTATATGATGCAAAATATAACGAGATATAAAACATCTTAGTATGGAGTGTTAAAAAAAATACATATATACAGTTGTTGGTAAAACTGGAGTAACTGATTCCTAAAAACTATTCCAAGCAACAGACCACCATTATATTTGTTCGTCTGGTCCTCTATCCTGACATACTTTGGAGGAATCAAGACGCTCCTGCCCCCTTAAGGACCCTATGATCGTGTATGGGAATTGGAGGCTTCTGATTCCTCCTGAGTATGCCACGAAACAAGCTCCTTCCATATAGGTGGTGTCTCGTGGCAATATTTGAAGCACTTGTTTACTTCAAATTTTCTGACTACATCACAGGGTCCCTTAAGTGTATGTTATAGACGATAAACGAAAGAAAAAAATAAAATATAACTAATAATCAAAGATAATTACTAGAAAAACTACAAGACGAATTTATGATTTAATTAATATATGTTGTGTATATTTTGGTCTATAAAGAATGCAATCATACTATTAGACATAATCTGAACATCACTGACTTAGAAAATACAATGCAAAAAATTATTACAGACAAATGCCTTATATAGTGTAATCCACTTTGACCTATTTCACACACACACACACACACACACACACACACACACACACACACACACACACACACACAAACACACACACACACCACACACACACACACACACACACACACACAAATATATATGCCTGCTTACCTAATTGTCCAACACACACACACACACATGTAATTAATAGAGAATTAAATATGCTCTTACCAGCTCCAGAATCCGGCGGCTTCTGTGAGGTGTTGATGCTTTCGTTACTGTCTGTCTGTCTGTCTGTCTGTCTATCTGTATATTTCTCTATCTCTGTATGTCTGCTTTCTGCTGTCTATTTCTGCCTCTGTCAATCAGTCTATCTATCTGCCTGTTTTCTCTGTCTGTCCATCTGTCTGTCTGTCTCTTTTTCTATCTATCTGTCTGTCTGTTTATCTTTCTCCCTTCAAGTCTGTCTATTTGTGTCTCGGGGTATTGATTGCTTTATTCTCTGTCTGTTTCGTAAAATTCTTAAAGTCTGATTCATGTTTCCTGTTTCTCGTTGTGTCTGTGCTTTGGGTTGCTCCTCTCTTCTCTCTCTCTCTCTCTCTCTCTCTCTCTCTCTCTCTCTCTCTCTCTCTCTCTCTCTCTCTCTCTCTCTCTCTCTCTCTCCTCTCTCTCTCTTACAACACCTGAGGAGAATGACAGGTAGACAGACAGACAGTTAGACTCACACACACACACACACACACATTATATATAAACTCCACTGTCTGGTTTTGATACACTATAGCTGGAAGGAACAAGAGACAAGGCTAGCAAAGAACACCAAGGTTAGTGAAGGTTGGTGGTGGTAGTAGTAGTAGTAGTAGTAGTAGTAGTAGTAGTAGTAGTAGTAGTAGTAGTAGTAGTAGTAGTAGTAGTAGTAGTAGTAGTGGTGGTGGTGGTGTGGAGGAGGTGGTGGTTAAAATATTAGTAATGGTGGTGGTGGCAGTGGTAGTAAACTAGTTAGTAGTAGTAGTAGTAGTAGTAGTGGTGCTGGTGGTAGTAATAGTAGTAGTAAGTTGTAGTAGTGGTAATAGTAGTAGTAGTTGTAGTAGTGTTAGTAGTAGTAATAATAGTAGTAGTGGAAATGAGGAACAAATGGTTAGTAACAAAATTCATGAGTTACCAACAATAGTAAAAATTCTGATGGAAGCATGACTAACAGAACAAGAAATGTCAAGAGGAATATAAGAGAGAGAGAGAGAGAGAGAGAGAGAGAGAAGAGAGAGAGAGAGAGAGTAGAGAGAGAGAGAGAGGAGAGAGAGGAGAGAGAGAGAGACGAGAGAGAGAGAGAGAGGAGAGAGAGAGAGAGAGAGAGAGAGAGCAGACAGACAGACAGACAGACAGACAGAGAGAGAGAGAGAGAGAGAGAGAGAGAGAGAGAGAGAGTCAGTGTCTGTGTGTGTGTGTGTGAACGTAATATATATACATTCCGTTCACAAGTGGTGTGTGTGTGTGTGAGAGACTAATGATGAATGAAGAGTAAAGGGCCCGGGCATGTGATTGAGGATGTGAAGGAGGTGAGTGATGACAAGTGTGTGTTACAGATGTGGAGGGTGACAGTAGTGGTTAGAGGTGTGGAATGTGACAGGTATAGGTATGGAGAGAGGGAGTGTGACAGTGAGAGTAACAGATATGGAGAGAGGGAGTGTGACAGTGAGAGTAACAAGTGTGGAATGTGACGGGTAGGTATGGAGAGAGGGAGTGTGACAGTGAGAGTAACAGGTGTGGGGAGAGGGAGTGTGACAGTGAGAGTAACAGGTGTGGAATGTGAGCAGGTAGGTATGGAGAGAGGGAGTGTGACAGTGAGAGTAACAGGTGTGGGGAGAGGGAGTGTGACAGTGAGAGTAACAGGTATGGAGTGAGGGAGTGTGACAGTGAGAGTAACAGGTATGGAGTGAGGGAGTGTGACAGTGAGAGTAACAGGTATGGAGTGAGGGAGTGTGACAGTGAGAGTAACAGGTATGGAGTGAGGGAGTGTGACAGTGAGAGTAACAGGTATGGAGTGAGGGAGTGTGACAGTGAGAGTAACAGGTATGGAGTGAGGGAGTGTGACAGTGAGAGTAACAGGTATGGAGTGAGGGAGTGTGACACTGAGGGTAACAGGTATGGAGTGAGGGAGTGTGACAGAGAGAGTAACAGGTATGAGAGAGGGAGTTTGACAGTGAGAGTAACAGGTATGGAGTGAGGGAGTGTGACAGTGAGAGTAACAG
>JAWQEG010001730.1:22500-88287 GCA_033782935.1 Petrolisthes cinctipes | reverse complement strand
CTACTTCCACAACTATCTTTATGTTGAAGCACATTACCATCACCACTACTTCCACCACTAACTTTATATTGATGCACATTACCACTACCACTAACACTCCATCACCACTACCACTACTTCCACCACTAACTGTTTATTGAAGCACATTATCACCACCACTATACCACTAACTCTCCATCACCATCACCACTACTTCCACCACTAACTTTAGATTGAAGGACATTACCACAACTACTACTACTACTACTATACCACTAACTCTCCACTACCACCACCAGCAGCACCTAAGCACATAGCATAGTTTGAAGTAATCCCTAATCTTTTATATGGAACACTGGAAAAGGTTATCTTAAAACAGGTAAACGCAAGAGCAAGGGGACCATATACACCAAGACAGTAACACCCACAACAACAGCTACCCCTTCAAGTAAACAGCTAAATAAATGTATACCACCAAGCTACAACACACATAAAGCTAAACACAAGAGCTACCCCTTCACGTAAACCGCTATAAATATCGACAATAGTAACATTATGTATCTATATTTTATCGTGTGGTGGTAACGTTATTTTTGTCTCGACTCGTGTGCGTTGCTGGATTAATTAATGTTTTGTTTGTCGCTACTCGTGTGGTAGTGAGGTATAATTAATGTATCTTTCATGGGTTCGTTTGTCTGGGGTGAATTGAAGAGGTGTCGATTCCTCCAAACTGTGTCAGGGAACAGACCACCACATCAGTAAGGAATCTATTTTGTTGTTGCACGGTTAGGAGGAATCAATGGCCCTCCACTCATCTTCTTGGCCCTACATGAAGCGACCCCCTAAAGGATTATTCAGTCAGCTAGAAGACGATAAAGTATAGAAATAAATGTATAAATAAGTATATAATAAATTGATAGATAAATGAAGATGTAAAAGAAGACGATAAAATAGATAGAAAAAATATATATAAATAAGTATATAATAAATAAATAGATAAATAAAGATGTAAATGAATGAATAAAAGAAGTTATAAATGAAGATATAAATGATGAAATAAATAAATAAATGAAGAAATGAATAAAATAAATAAATAAATGAAGAAATAAATAAATGAAGATATATATATATGAATAATATATAAGTGAATAAATAATATAAGCCGAGGACGTATCAGTCAAGCGAAATCCTCTGTTGATACGAAGACGGTGACGATGACGACGACCACCACCCATGTCAGGCGTGAAACATGTATGCAACACGATACCTCTCCTCTACTTCAACATTCCTCTCTCTCTCTCTCTCTCTCTCTCTCTCTCTCTCTCTGACCCGAACCGTTCCTTATTTTCTTCTATTTCCTTCGTCCTCTCTCTCTCTCTCTCTCTCTCTCTCTCTCTCTCTCTCTCTCTCTCTCTCTCTCTCTCTCTGACCTGAACCGTTCCTTATTTTATTCTATTTCCTTCGTCCTCTCTCTCTCTCTCTCTCTCTCTCTCTCTCTCTCTCTCTCTCTCTCTCTCTCTCTCTCTCTCTCTCTCTATAATGACGGTGGTTATATTCCAACAACTCAACTGGGCACTTTACTACACACGGTCACCAACAACAATACTATTCTATCCTATCCATCCTGTACGTCTTGTGTGTGTGTCTGCTTGAAGTGAATGTGTGACGTTGTTTAAGATTTACAGAGTCCCCCTCCTTCTCCTACCTCCCTCCTCTCCACCTTCCTTCCTTCCTTCCTCTTGCACGACCCACATTTCCTTCGTTTTCTCTGTAATGGTGACTCATCCACATCTTTTAAATAAATAAAAATATCACATCAAATTGTTTTTTTTATTTGACCCACATTTTTTATGCCACAAAAAATATGAAAGTTTGTGTGTTAAATTGTTGGGAGTTTTATGTGTTAGGGAATGTATATTACTGTAGTAGTAGTAGCCTAGTAGCAATAGTAGTAATAGTAATAGTAGTAGTAGTAGTAGTAGTAATAGTAATAATAATAATAATAGTAGTAGTAGTAGTAGTAGTAGTACTAGAAGTAGTTGTTGTAGTAGTAGCAGAAGTAGTTGTAGTCATAGTAGCAGTAGTAGCAGTAGTAGTAGCAGTAGTAGTAGTAGTAGTAGCAGTAGTAGTAGTAGTAGCAGTAGTAGTAGCAGTAGTAGTAGTAGTAGTAGCAGTAGTAATAGTAGTAGTAGTAGTAGTAGTAGTAGTAGTAGTAGTAGTAGTAGTAGTAGCAGCAGTAGTAGTAGTAGTAGCAGTAGTAGTAGCAGTAGTAGTAGTAGTAGCAGTAGTAGTAGTAGTAACAACAACAACTAAGACTAATTTCACCAACATTTTCCACAACTACTGTCGCCTCACCGAGTACTTCTGTAGGCTTGGTGTTCACAGTATCTAGAACCGAACCACTACACACAATGCAAACCTTCCCCCGTTGTGAAGTTGATGTGGTTCATGACTTGGCAGGTGAGGCGAGAGTGTTGTTGTTGTAGGTGTTGGTGTTGGAGAGTGTACTAATCTGGTCCATGTAATTACAAGGATATTGGTCATTAGCAACACTGAACCCACACACACACTATGGTTATAATTACTGTCGTGTCCTCAGGGTGAAAGTGAATAATTAGGCGTGGTCTAATTAAAGTGAGGTACAGTATTCTTGTTGGTGAATTGGAATGTTATAGTCACTGATTCCTCTTGACTATACCACGAAACAGATCCCCTATTAATACCACTGGCATAGTTTGGAGGAATCAGAGACCTTCCAATTCACCAACCTGAGAATCTCCTCTTATACCATTCTAAAGATCACATTTAAAATTCATTAGGAAGACACGTCCTTATGTCAGGGTAATGAAGAAGGTAATTGTGGATTCGTTGTGTTATATATACTGGCGAAAATACACAGACTTCCTACTAAGTCATAATTATGACCATAGATGCACGTGTTTCGAATATGCCAGGGAAAGTAGAGGGACATATAGAGAAAATATTGGTAATCCATTTATAGATGATCCTTTTTTATATACAGTATAATATATATTGAGAGAAAAATAAGACCAGAAAAGTAGGTATGTACCCATTGTCAGACTTGCGTAGGAAGAGTGGTCAACACACACACACACACATACATACCCACACATATCAAAACACGGTTCTAACCTACCTTCTCACCACACACACACACACCCACCCACCCACCCACACACACATACACACACACACACATACACGTATTAAAACACTGTACTAACCTAACCTCTCACCACTCCTCCAACACACACACATACACACATATCAAAACACGGTTCTAACCTAACTTCTCACCACACACACACACACACACACACAAAAATATATATATCAACACACGGTTCTTCTCACCACACACACACACACCCACACACACATTCACACACGTATTAAAACACGGTACTAACCTAACCTCTCACCACTCCTCGAACACACACACACACACACACACACCTCGGCTCTACTCATTTCAGCTCATTGTAAATTCAAATGTCCTCATCAGGGAAAAGATGAGATGTTTACCAGGCCAGTATGTGGTGTTATTACCAGCCTTGTGTGTGTGTGTGCGTGTGTGTGTGTGTGTGTGTGTGTGTTTTGTCCCTTTTCTTCACTTTTTCCGTGCTCTCCTGTTCTCTTTTTCTCACTATCCCTCCTGCCTCTTCTCCTTTCCTTCCCCCCTTTCCTTCATATCCTCTCATTCACCTGTTTATCCTCTCCCTTTTCTCTTCTCTCTTTCACCACTCCATCCCCAATTCTTCTCTCCTCCTTCCCTTGCTTCCCCTCCCACCCCTTCTCCTCCCCTTGCTCCCCCTCTCACCCCTCCTCCTCCCCTTGCTTCCCCTCCCACCCCTCCTCCTCCCCTTGCTCCCCCTCCCACCCCTTCTCCTCCTCCCCTTGCTTCCCCTCCTACCGCGCGACATTCTCCACCTTCTCGTCTATTCATCTATACACACACTTTTCTAAGCCTTTTAAAAGCAGGTGTCCCCTTTGGTGGCGATCGACCGTGAACCTCACACCCAAACTTGCCCTCAAAGATCTCCCTACTCCCACTCCCTCCACCTTGACCCCCATCCTTCTCCTACCCCCTCTACCCATACTCCCATCCTCTTCTTACTCCTTCTACCCATTCCCCATACTCTCCTTTTAGCCCCTCAACCCATACCCTCTCTACCCATTCCCCAACCCTCCTCTTATCCCCTCTACTCATACCCCAACCCTCCTCTTACCCCCTCTACCCATACCCCAACTCTCCTCGTACTACTTCTGCCAATACCCCAACCCTTACCTCACGTCTGACAATTCCTACCCCCCACTCTCACTCCATCTTCACCGTCTCCTCCTCCTCCTCGTATGGTTACTACACACACACACACACATACACACACACTCCCTTACAAACACACACAGTCACACACACACACTCCCTTACAAACACACACACACACACACACACACACCCTTACCCACACACACAGCCACAACCAAACACACTCCCATACACACACTCACACACACACACACTTAAATACACACACACACCCTTAAATACACACACACATACACTTACCCACACACACACACTTACACACACACACACACTTACACACACACACACTTACAAACACACACAGTCACAACCACACACACTCCCATACACACACACACACCCTTACACACACACACCCTTACACACACACACACACACCCTTACACACACCCTTACCCACACACACACACACACACACACATTAATGCCTTCACTTCACGCCCAGCTGTATACCCCCTCCCGTTACCACCAGTTCCACCATTGACCTATAGGCTTGGACCACTGCCTCCCGATAAACACCATTTTACCAACACCATCACCACCATCAACATCATCATCAGCAACAGCAGCGTGTATTGAGAGAGAGAGAGAGAGAGAGAGAGAGAGAGAGAGAGAGAGAGAGAGAGAGAGAGAGAGAGAGAGAGAGAGAGAGAGAGAGAGAGAGAGAGAGAGAGAGAGAGAGAGAGAGAGAGAGAGAGAGAGAGAGAGAGAGATAATCAACAGCAGCTTATAATGAGAGAGAGAGAGAGAGAGAGAGAGAGAGAGAGAGAGAGAGAGAGAGAGAGAGAGAGAGAGAGAGAGAGAGAGAGAGAGAGATAATCAACAGCAGCTTATAATGAGAGAGAGAGAGAGAGAGAGAGAGAGAGAGAGAGAGAGAGAGAGAGAGAGAGAGAGAGAGAGAGAGAGAGAGAGAATCATCAACATCAGCTTATAATGAGAGAGAGAGAGAGAGAGAGAGAGAGAGAGAGAGAGAGAGAGAGAGAGAGAGAGTGAGAGAGAATCATCAACATCAGCTTATAATGAGAGAGAGAGAGAGAGAGAGAGAGAGAGAGAGAGAGAGAGAGAGAGAGAGAGAGAGAGAGAGAGAGAGAGAGAGAGAGAGAGAGAGAGAGAGAGAGAGAGAGAGAATCATCAACATCAGTTTATAATGAGAGAGAGAGAGAGAGAGAGAGAGAGAGAGAGAGAGAGAGAGAGAGAGAGAGAGAGAGAGAGAGAGAGAGAGAGAGAGAGAGAGAGAGAATCATCAACATCAGCTTATAATGAGAGAGAGAGAGAGAGAGAGAGAGAGAGAGAGAGAGAGAGAGAGAGAGAGAGAGAGAGAGAGAGAGAGAGAGAGAATCATCAACAGCAGCTTATAATGAGAGAGAGAGAGAGAGAGAGAGAGAGAGAGAGAGAGAGAGAGAGAGAGAGAGAGAGAGAGAGAGAGAGAGAGAGAGAGATAATCATCAACAGCAGCTTATAATGAGAGAGAGAGAGAGAGAGAGAGAGAGAGAGAGAGAGACGAGAGAGAGAGAGAGAGAGAGAGAGAGAGAGAGAGAGAGAGAGAGAGAATCATCAACATCAGCTTATAATGAGAGAGAGAGAGAGAGAGAGAGAGAGAGAGAGAGAGAGAGAGAGAGAGAGAGACAGAGAGATAATCATCAACAGCAGCTTATAATGAGAGAGAGAGAGAGAGAGAGAGAGAGAGAGAGAGAGAGAGAGAGAGAGCATGCTTTTATGAGTGTGTGTTCGAGTATGTTACAGACTTTTCACATCAAATAACAACAAAATAAATAACAGTTAGTATTCAGTGTCAAAATCTACCAACAGATGGCACTGAACACTATCCGGAAGAGTTATTAAAATTTGACACTAGTTGTGGCTGGCTCCCTTCGTAAATTAAAATAGATACTTACATAAATATAGAGTTTGACCTAATAATTATAGTGTTGGTAAATTTGAGTAACCGATTCCCCCACATTATTCCATGCAACAGGAAACCATTATTTTTGTTCATGTGGGTTTGTTTCCTGGAATGATTTGTAGGATTCAAGGTGTTCCAATATACCAAAAGTGTATTTGTTAACCCCATAAGTGTCGAGCCATCCAAAAGTGATAATTAGGTAGTTTGATTCAGGGGTCTTCTGAGTTCTCCCTCCCTGTCCTCCTTCTTTCTCTCCCTCCCTCCCTGTCCTCCTTCTTTCTTTCCCTCCCTCCCTTACCTCCTTGCTCCCTCCCTTACCTCCTTGCTCCCTCCCTTACCTCCTTGTTCCCTCATTACCTCCTTGTTCCCTCCCTTACCTCCTTGTTCCCTCCCTTACTTCTTACTCCCTCCCTTACCTCCTTTTTCCTTCCCTTACCTCCTTGTTCCCTCCCTTACCTCCTTGTTCCCTCCATTACCTCCTTGCTCCCTCCCTTACCTCCTTGCTCCCTCCCTTACTTCTTTGCTCCCTCCCTTACCTCCTTGCTCCTTCCCTTACCTCCTTGTTCCCTCCCTTACTTCTTTGCTCCCTCCCTTACTTCTTTGCTCCCTCCCTCCCTCCTTCCCTCCATTATCTTCTTGCTTCCTCCCTCCCTCCATTTCCTACTTTCTCCCTCCTTCCATTGCCTCCTTGCTCCCTCCCTCCTTTCTCCTTCCCCCCCTTCCTTTTCCACGAGGCGAATCTAACGCATGCGTGGTTAATCTTAGTCATGGCCAGTGGATGGGAAATGGCGGGAACAGAGGTGAAGAGACTGGACTGGTCGGGTGGGCTGCTCAGTCCACCATCGGCAGCGAGAGTGACGAGACGTGCTGAAGAGAAGCGACTCCACCGTGTATTGGTACCGGTACTGTAGTTTATTTGACTTGTTGGTTTAGTGATGGTTGATTATTCTTATGTTTGTTTATAGATGTTTACTTATGGTAAGGACAGGGACCCCAGTACTGCTTTAGAACATTATTTACTCATACTTTACGAATAGAACAATAATTATCCTCTGCTTCGAAATGAGCCTGAAACACTATACCGGTCAGTGATACTAACAATTAACCGAACACTTGTATGTTTTTAAAGGAAGAACCTCTTCTATGATCAATTGTAGGGATAAAGATTCCTCCAAACTATACCACTAAACAAATCTTAAATATCAATAATAGGGGATCTGTTTCATGACCTCGTTTGTAGGATTCAATAATATCCTTCCATATTACCGTCTCTAGTTTTTCCCTTATAATCCCCTCTCTACCACCCACGTAATTAAATACATATAACTTAATCAAACCCGCTCTGGGACTGTCACCGCCTTGAAGTAGTTATGGGTTGTCCAATTAGTTACTGGTTGTCCCTTGTAATGTCAAGTCTGCTTTTGTTATTAGTGTGCAATGAAACTTTTGTGTTTGGAAGCCTGATTTTAAGAAGTACCACAAGCTCTTCCATTTCATAGCGGTGTTTTCATATTTGTCAATATTGAACAGAAGTTGTGTTCGAAAGTCAATAGCTCTTCCATTATATCGTGGTGTGTTAATAAATAAATCGGGCACGTCGGTAAAGTACAGTAAAATTGTTCGAAAGTATCATATTGCCAAATTTCCTCTACGTGGAAATATCAGTGGGAGTGAAAGTAGTATTGTCCCGTCATCATTGTCCTGTGAAAAAAAAAAAAAAACTATTGCTTTAAGTGTTGCCTTTACGTTTAACACAGGCGTATTTATTATGTTCGGGTATCAGTGTTGTTTGCTCAAGTCAGTGGAAGGAAATTACATTTACCGTAATGCAGTGAAAGACTCTATTAATTAATTCCACTGTTCAACTCATCCCCACTCTCTACTACACCACTTCATTTTCCACTTTATGACAGAACTCCAGACTTCACAGCGCTGAGGACGAGACCTGCATTGTGTGTCACCTGTCAACGGAGCATGAATGAAGGGTGAGTGTGGTGAACTTTTTAAGGGGGAAATAAACTTTTGATAAATTGGAGCGCCTTAAGGGGAAGTTTGGTGTTGGTAAATCTGGAGCAACTAAATCCTCCAAACTATTCCAAGCAACAGAACGCCATTATTGTTGCTCTTCTGGTCCTGTTTCCTGGCATATTTTGGCGGAATCAAGGCACTCCAATGTACCAAACAAATTACCACCTTAATTCCTCCAAAGTATGCCAGAAAACAGGACCAGATTAGCAAAAATAATGGTAACCTGTTGCCTGGAGTAGTTTGGAGGAATCATTTGCTCCGGATTTACCAACGGTGTACTAACCCCTTAATGTTATGTGGATTAGAGTAACGAGGAAGGTGACACCGGTTGAGTAAAGCCTATACGTTGGTTCGAAACAGTGACTCGGGTGTTCGTCGTTGGTGTGTTTGGGTGATAAGTTTGAGTGACCCAGACTTCCATAAAGAATCTACAGTAGATACTCTAAATCTTCGGCCCAGACCCTGGTGTATGTACTAGAATTTGATGTCTTGACTGTTCACACGATAAAAAAAAAAATATGGAGCGAGAGGGGTGTTATGGTTCTGTAAATTATGGAGCAGGAGATAGGGGTGTTGTGGTTCTGTAAATGATGGAGTAAGATGGGTATTGTGGTTCTGTAAATTATGGAGCAAGAGGGGTGTTGTGGTTTAGTAAATGGAGTAAGAAGGGTGTTGTGGTTCTGTAAATGATGGAGCAAGAGGGGTGTTGTGGTTCTGTAAATGATGGAGCAAGAGGGGTGTTGTGGTTCTGTAAATGATGGAGCGAGAGGGGTGTTTTGGTTCTGTAAATGATGGAGCAGGAGGGGTGTTGTGGTTCTATAAATGGAGCAAGAGGGGTGTTGTGGTTCTATAAATGATCGGCACAGCTCATGATGCCCCGGGAATAAATAGAGAATTGTCTGAAGAAGCTGGTCAGGGGTTGAGATAGGCTGGTAGACGACTCCTTCAGGATGTCGTTTAAGGGTTTTTGGCTACTCTTTTCAATTAAGCAGTCTTCCATTTCAGTCTAGGCCTATATTCCGCCTTCCTGCGGTCTCTCCTCTCAACATTTTTTTCTCCTTCCTACAGGGCCTTCTTTCATCCTCAAATCAAATCTTTTCTTGTCCCTCCCCTTCAATATAGAAAGTAAATTGTTATGTTCCATTTTAGAATCTACTTATCATGGCTTCTTGGCTAGGACTAGTGACGATCCTGGCGTTTGCCGTTTTGAGGTGGTAGTGCGACCAAATATTAGCCCCCTCCTAAATGTGTGTATAAAGTATAGTCGTGGACAGGTTTCAATACACGTAACTCCAACAACTTGCTTATTAATGTTTTTATTTTTTCCAAGTGTTCATATGATGTAATTGTTTTGAATAGGGAGTCAGTAGCTGCTTGTAGTAAATTAAAAGATGGTTCTTAACCTACATATTGGAAAGTTTCCCAGCTAACTAACTATGGGAAGCTGTCAAACATGAGTCGCCTGAACATTATTGTCCACATCATATGGCTGGTGAGCCTAGAGTTAGAAAGTTACTTAATAATTCTGAAATGCGACACTATCAAATTGGACCTTTTATGTACTTGTTCATTCCTTGTCACTTAAAGGGGCTTTCACTTCTCCAACTGTCCCCTTTTTTTGATCTAGTACCTTCTGTGCTGACTGTCCCACCTCTCAATCACCCTCCTCGGGCGACATATGACCTCACTGTTTCGGTGGCCAATATCAATCAGTTCCTTATCGAAGAAGTTATTGCACCAGTCTTGAAATTTGTCTAATTTTTGTATTCCTATATTTTCAATTGCTTCCACGTGTAATTGTAATGAGTTCCCCTATGGTGGACAGTGCTTAATTAAAGAGTTTGGGCGCCCTTTCTGACCCGAGCCGTTCCCTTTGTAATTCGACTGTATTTAGTTTCCCTTCTTTCATGCTTATTCCAGTTTTCTTTTATTTGTATTTATTTTCCCTTGCAATCATCCCTAAACTGAACCTATACTGATATAAGTTCTCTTGATGCATATATTGTCGTCCCTTTAGTACCCCAACCCTTCCATGACCATTAAGGCTGTGTGTACAGTCGACGACAAAAGTCCTATCGCGTACATCTGCCAAGTTCAGTATGGAAATATAAGTATTGTATGATCGCAAATTGAACAATCAGATTTTATAATTATATTCGCCCCATGGATATAACTCGTGCTCCCCTAAGGACATACGGTACCTCAAATGATCCACTCATTGTCTGCAACACTCCTCAGATGATCACTCAAAGTTTGCTAAACGAAAATTTGGCAAAGTTATTGGATTTTCTGTAACTCTTTCGCTACCCTTTATTAGAAATGTTATTGCAGTGGTCACTATTTACTAAACTCTCTTGGTTACTCAAAACAAAATCTAGTATATTATATCACTTTGTTGGTTCATGTACTAACTGATGAAGGAACTCGTTTGACTCGTACAAAGACTCCTGCCTGATCCTTCCAGTTAATATTCCTAAAGTTAGTCGCTTACAATACTGACTTTATCTCTTAACGCTTTAGTTTTTCCTCCCATAACAATCCACTGTCAAAATTTGTTGGTCAATACATAACTGAAATTAGATTATCTTTGCAGTTGTTGGTATCCAGCCGTAGTGATGCCATGACTTAATATCTCCCTTCTCTAGAGATACATTTTATATTATTCTCTAAAGTATATTGGTACACCCCCTTACCTTCTGTCTGCGGTAAGCATTGGTTAAATTATACTTAACAATTTGGAAATATTCTGAAATTCTTGTCACTTAATTTCATCCACGAATAACTCAGTGCTATATCAATTTTCTCCGTTCTAGCAATGGCCCATGAACTCTTATATAATTTCTTGCAATTGTCGTCGCACAATCTCCTTGGTTTTCTCTACCTATTTTTAATGTTCTGTTGCTCATTTGGATCAGATCCATACCCCTATAATTTTGTCCTTTTCCTTAGTCATGTTAAAGGACATGTAAGTATGTAATATTGACTTCTTTCAGTACCGAGGCAGTTGCAGTGAAATAAACCTCTTTCACTGATAGGACCAGGACTTCAATAGTATTTATATACATATAGCATTTACAGTATATGGAAATAAAATAACAAATGTTTTGAGCGTTTTATTTCAACGAGTACAGCAATTATGAAATTTAAGTTACCCCTCAATTACTTTTAAAACAGTCCCTTCCAAGGTATTCCTCTAGTATACACATTAATGGCTTCGACTGAACACATACACTAAAGGATGTCAGCTGCGTTAAATCCTTCTGCCATGCAACGTCTACAAAGGAAAGTTAATGCTGCCTAATAGCCAGTTACACTTGCGAGGCCCCGAGAGTATTGGGTGTTTTACTAGACGACACAGTGGTGGTACCGTAGCTTCTATTGTCCCACTATGACGACGACTCACTTATTCACGAGAGCAGCTACAGCATCTTGGAATATGGTCGGCATCTTCTATGTTGTAAGTTGACGATGTAGGGGGTTATTCTCTTGACGTGTCGGTGTAGTCTGTCACTTTAAACAATCGTTGGCCATTTTCCATTCCACGCCATGCAACTTCTACGGTTATTCACGTCCATGGCTGTCCCAGGAACCTGTGAAAAATAAAGACTTACGGATATTGGGTGATACATTCTGCAAGTCCTAAACAATGGGGTACAGAAGACATCTATTACTTGTGTGCCCATTTGGTTACAGTGAGTGGACTGGTCACGATATGACCCTAAAATCATAATTAAAGTGTAGACAACTGGGAAGAGCTCTTAGCGAGTGAATTATGATCGGGGAGGGGCACTAAAACCATCTCTTGTGTTTTCGCTGCCAACACAGATCTGACTTCTTGCATACACTTGGGCTGCTCATAAGAATGGGCCAAGAATAAAAAAAAATATATATATATATATATATAATTGAATATACCTAACTGAAGTGTTTTCTATAGCCGAATTTGATTTATTATGTTAGGGCGCCCAAGGAAGAATTTGAGGTGGGACGGTAAGTACGAAATGTAAGAAGATGGCAAAAAAAGGGGGGCAGCTAAATTACTTCCGACACAGAATGGATAATAAAACTAAACGGACCCTAGCCAGTTTGAACAATGTTCCAACAACATATATAATTTACTATGAGAAGAAAGACTGTCATCTTTGCATTTCAATAGTGTTACAACATTACTACTCATATTTTCGCTGGTGGAAATGAAGTTAACTTATGCTGCCGACTGTACAATGCCTCTACAAAGTATCTGATTTTTTTTATTAGATTTATTCCTGTTATCAATTTAAACCCCAATGTTTACAATAATGTTATAGATTAAGTAAACTATTCACAGCAGCCTAATACCGAAAGGGATTAATCAGAGTTATGATGCAACATTCTTATCGCGAATTGAAAGTTTAAAACACTGCGTTAGTGCTATGACAAATTAGCAAATTTTGATATCATTCCATTCCATGCTTATCAATTTTAACGAAACACGAGTGACCCACAAGGTGTGAACCGCCAGTTTCGACTCGTACTAAATTTTCCAATACGAGAAGGGGGGAGGTTGGGTCTTGGGTTGATTGATATTAAGCGCCTCAACAGCGATGTCATATTGCACCCGAGGAAAGTGATTGAGAGGTGGGAAGGTAGGCTGGGGCTTGGGAATGGAGCAAGGTAAGCAGGAATGCAGTACTTTCACATCAACGGTATTGGTCTAGTGCAAAACAGACTAACCACAATATTATGGTGATAACGAACACCCACTTTTCTATATATAATCAATACTATGCACACTTCCGGCAAAAATCACAACGTGCGGTTTGTAAGGCAGGAGGTAAACTTTGCCGGGTATTACCTTTATGAATGTTTAGTATAGATCAGCGATAGTAACCACCACCGCAACAGCGAGGTCATATAGCACCCGAGGAAAGTGATTGAGAGGTGGGACAGTAAGCATAAAAGGTAACAAGAAAAAAGGGAGTGTTGGAGAGTGGTCATGATCTGCACCATAACGTTAATGATGGTAATTGCAGGTCAGTAAAATATATTCAGTGTGGAGTATGAGAACGTTATCAACAATGGAGCTTCAAGGTGTTAGTTTATTCATGGCATAGATAAATTAATACTCTGAATTTTCACGTGGATAGAAACAGTCTCTCTCCATGATGCGAGTTTTAAATTACTTAATCTATAACATTATTGTAAACATCGGGGTTTAAATTGATACAGGAACAAATCTCATTAAATGTTCAGATACTTTGTAGAGGCGCCTAATATCAATCAATCAACCAATTTAGCTTTGAGGCGGTGCTGGTTAGCCTACTGTAGCTGATGTATACTGAACGTTCATAAAGATAATACCCGACAGAGATAACACTTCATACCGTACCGCTATCATGCTAAATCCTGGAAAATGAAACCATCTTAGCGAGTGTGGCGTGACAAAAGTGCAAGGTAAATAATTGTGTGTGTGTAGAGAGAGAGAGAGAGAGGGATGGCCTCCAAGGCATTCCTGACTTTAGCTTTGAATGTGTGTGTTGCCATCGCCCACTTCCCTCTCATTCTCGCACTGGCGTGAGTTTGATACGAAAGTATAAATTTGCGGTTCACACCTTGCGAGGTACACAATTATGTAATAAAGCAAAGGCCACCCTTACTTTAAAATTAAACTTCAACATTAATATCTTCAAAGAAAAGGTATCGTTGTCAGCTGCTAAGTTTATAAGCTACAGGACATCAACTTTAATTCCTATCGAGGACAAACTACCGTAATACATTACATAACACCCCCTTAAGAACGTTCTGTATAGACCAGCGATAATAACCAGCACAGCCTCAGAGCTTAAGTGGTTCATTAATTGATTGATATTAGGCGCCGCAACAGCGAGGTCATATAGCACCCGAGGAGGTGATTGAGAGGTGGGACAGTAAGCACAAAAAGGTAACAATAAAAAAGGGACTGTTGGTGAGTGGCTTAAACATTATTCTCAATTTTGGGAAATTTTCACTGGTAACTTTGGGATCGCTCAATTCTAACCTACAAACTAACACATTAAAGCATGAATATGTATTGTCGATTTAGGGGAGGTTCTCTTGTAGGTGAATTGAAGGGCTACCGACTCCTCCTAACTATACCAGAAAAGAGACGCCCTCCATGGTATTAATAAGGGATCTGTTTCATGGCTTGGAATCACGCCTTCATCTAAATTGTGTGTTTTTTGGTAGAATGCCTTTGAAATAAAAGGATTTGATTTTTTTTTTTATTAATTGATCGTCGTAAATGTATATCAATACTATTGCCACCCCATTCCTACCCCTACAACCTTGGGAGAGCCTGGGAATCAAGGTTTTGGGTTGTGGGAAAACGTGTAAATTAACATGGTTGGCTTTCGTACTGAATTCATGATCAGCCATAAATTTTGAAAATTGACAATCCAAGTCAAATTGTGCGCTGACCTCTCATAAATATCGAATACTGAAAAAATAAAATTTTAAAATATTGATCAACCATAAATGTCTAAAATTGAAAATCCTAGCCATGTTTTTTGACACTTTTTTATCTAGGGGAAAAATTCCAAGATTTTGGGTAATACCAAAGATCTTGGGATTTGTGCACATCCTGGAAAGGTTTCTACGAAATTAGGGGAAATTCAATTGACCATATAACAGGAATAAAGTTATTAATTTTTTAAATCAGACTAACCAACCCAACCGAGGCTGAAGTTTCCTTCGGGCTTAACCTTTGGTCCTAACTTTGGCTACGTTTGTTCTTCAGTGGCAACAGTGCATTTCCAACAATAAAAAAGAAAAGAAAAAAAGAGTCTAATCTTAACATACCAAGATGATCCCCTCATCCCAAAAAAACACACAAATGGATGTAAGAATTATTTCATAGTTTATCTAGTATGCTTACCGAGAGATGAAGGTTGATGGATGTATTGTATAGGTAAGAGTTGTGGAGATGCCTACTGACGATACGTTCAAGGTCGAGTCTTGTCCATAATTTTCAGTGTCCTTATCTAAAACATGGCGAGTCAGATGCATACCTGTGGTAAAAAGCTAGTGTAACGACTCGAAAATATATGAAATAATTAACGAGCGTTAAGAAAAAAAAAAAAATAATATTGGGATCTTTTTAAGCTTTCCTCGTCCCGGCCAGGAGGTAGGAGAATCGAGAATGATATAGGAATGGGGGCAAATATACTAAGATGTCTATACAGTTTTCCCAATGAATTTATTACACACACACACGATATTAATGAAGAATATACTAAAAGATAATTATGCGGAACTTAGCTTGGAATTAGCTCATAAAAATAATAACAATGATGACCAGAATCAACCTTATAACTATACTTAGAATTAGAATCAGAACTATACTTAGAACTAGAATCAGAACTATACTTAGAACTAGAATCAGAACTATACTTAGAACTAGAATCAGAACTATACTTAGAACTAGAATCAGAACTATACTTAGAACTAGAATCAGAACTATACTTAGAACTAGAATCAGAACTATACTTAGAACTAGAATCAGAATTAAACTTAATCCTACCAAGAACACATGTACAAGAAAATAATTACATCAAAGAATGACAAAAGAAAATCACATAAATTAATCAGAGAAATAACCACTCACGGCGGGCAATGTACCCCGAACCGTAAACTTATATCGAGAACTACCACTAATAATTAACCTTCCCAGATATCTGACTTTCTCGACCTCGAGAAGAACACCACCTGTTGGAGAGGGAACCGGAGAGAGAATCAATCTTAATTTATCACTGTCATTATAGGACAAATTATTAATTTTAATACATCAAGCACTTATTAGACACTTACTCTTTAGTTAGGGAATATTATTAGTACTTTAAGTACACTAATTATTATAGTTAACACACTTTTCAAACGTACCTGTTGGAGAGGGAACCGGAGAGAGAATGAGCTCTCCCCACGTTCAACGAAATATTGGAACAATTAAATTACTTCGTCAATAACCCTCTGGGACTGCTAATTACTTTTGTAGTGAGTTTTTAAAATAAGATAGGAGATAGGGTGAGTCGGGTAAGTGGTCTCGGAGGTTAGTTAACTACCCATTATGCTAATCAGGAAAAAAACATACATTGTTTTAAAGACTCCACTATACTCGTTCGAATTCCATATAAGCTGATGCAATACTAGTTACGTATTACATCATGGTTATTACCACGTTCCCCTGATCAACCCATTTCCCAAAATACATACACAATTAATTTCCTACCTATTATAATAACTAACATGTCTATATTATATATATATATACAAATATTATACATTTCCAGTAATAACTACCATCACGTTTTCTTTTTCTTCGGCCATGACTTCAACTCGAGGATGGACAAGAAAAAATAAAAAAGGGTAACTCAAAAAAATCCATTGAATAAAAATAAAAAGGAGCGTTACACTAGGAGGCAGAATTCACAGTCTAAACACCTATTCACAGACGAGTCGCCATTACTGCAAAACCTGAGGAGGAATAAACGGAATAATGGGTATGATGCATATGATTAACTTTAAAATATTACCAATTAATGTTATTCAATTGTGGTTATAAAATGTAGGGATAAAGATTTGAGTATAAAATATACAAAAACGTAACTTATTACATGGCACCTGCTGTTTTATGGCTACCCACAATGAACAATTGTTGACAGATAGGGGTAGTTTTCAACGTTTGAAATGAGTGGGGTCATTGCGGTATTAGGTGAAGGTTTTAGGGTCAAGTTAGGGGGAAATTTCATTGTCGTGACTTTAGAAAAACCAACCTGACGAACGTAACCTAACCTGCAGTTGAGTACCCTCGATAAGTAATCTAGTTTCGATAACGGATTTTGCACGGTTATATTTTATGCGAATCTTATGGGTTCAGCCATCATGTTTATTGACATTTTGAACTTTGAATTTCAATACTAGACATCTCACAAGTCACTGAACAACAGGCACGAGTAAGTTTTAAAACCAGTAACAAGTAAACACTGATTATTGAAATACCTCCACAATTAACGGCCTGTAATACACAACACCACTATTGAAACACACAGGAGCCAGCAAGAAAGTCACAGAACCTCAGCTACGTGTACTTACTCAACGAGGAACAGAGGGCGACTAAACGAGCGGCTGCGATTGCTTCACATCTTCACTTCGGTTGTCGCCATTTCTCTCGCCACGTCACCATCCCACCAGTCCAGAGCTGCCAACTACTGAAAATTAAGATGTATTATTCATGTACATTTGGTTGTGTTCCAACTATTATTCCTAGTATGCAATAAATATACAGTATACGTCTTATATTAAACAAGAGGTAATTGGAAATGTGTACCTGTCTTCCTATAATAGAATATATGTACTGGACAACATTTGACCAATAAAATACTAGCAGTCCGTGTCATTGGCAACTCCACACCTCGAGAGCTGAGTAAAGGAACACGAACGAACATAAAAAAAAGGGACTGTTTTGAAGAGTCGTCTGTTGTAGCCGAATTGTTGAAGGTCTACCGATTCCTCAAAAACCAAAAACTTTTCCTAACTTAATGCGAAAGCTGAAAAATGCAACAACTAAATCCCACTGTGAAGGATATAGCAATTAACTAAAGGAGGCACAATATAATATACAATTAGACTTTGAGGAAACAAGCAAACGAGCGATTGGCTGTTTCAGTGGAATGCTGCTGAATCTGATGTTGGAGACTTCGAAGGCTACTAGTTCCTCTAAACCATGCCAGGAAACAAAGTCTATATAAGTAATGTGTTTTATAATTGATTTTGAAGGACTCTATAGATTCCAATTATCCCTATGGTATAATCAGAAAACTGGAATTAAATGAATCCATCAAATATTGTCACGAAACACCACATATCCTATTATATGGAAGGAGCTTGTTTCGCGGCATAGTCAGGAGGAATCAGAAGCCTCCAATTCCCATACACGATCACAGGGTCCTCAACAGATTAAACTATATAGCGGTAGCCTATATCAATATAAATACAGTAGATATTATATTTCAGGCCACACAATTATAGAAAAACAAATTAGGGGGGTCCTAGTGTGTTGGTAAATCCGGGGCAACTGCATGATTCAGAATTTGATTCCTCCAAACCAAGCCAACGAAGGCCACCGGTATTTTTATTCGTCTGGTTCTGTTTCTTAGCATATTTTATTGTGGAAATATCAATAAGTCACTCAAAATCATCTTTATTACTGTGCTCACCAAAAATCTTGTAAACTACAGTAGCCTATGCGGTCAAATCCTGGTGGAAAGCCATTATAGTAGAGGGCCAGTTCATGTATTGGCTAGGGTCAGGGATTATGTCCAGTGAAATGGGCCACATTCATATTCATTTCCCCATTCAAGCTCGCTCATTTCTCAATCCACCTGTTATAAATACACACATTCATAAGTCACTATTTAACCCTCTTGAAAGGAGTTACTCAACGAACTGCCTTTTTTTCAACTTCCGTTTGTCCTGCACAATCCATTTTTAAAACACAATTTCTCATGCCGCGTCTACACGAACTAGCATTATTACCAGATGGAGCAGTCCCCGGCATTGCCAGGCAAGCTCCACACTATCGTGCCCACCACTCAATTACCAAATGTGAGTATTGGACTGGTTTTGCCACTGCCCGATCGTGTGAACGGGGCCTTAGTCAACATATCAAACAATCCTCTCCTTGGTCTTCCCATTCATGGGGTTAGGTTTTGCAGCTGGATATACCCTTCCTTGATGGCAATACCTTAAGGCCTCCATAGACTATCAATCATGCCTGTGCAAACTGGGTGGTGGTGCAGGCAAATCCGTGGTGTGTGGTTGTGATTGATAGTTTGCGCAAATGACTGAACCATATCCAGCAAGCTTTTCGTCAATCACACGCTTGTACAATGATGCATGATAATGTGTCGTGACTGCTCAGTCTTCTTGCTAGTGTGTGGCAAATTTAAATGATTGCACAGTCATCTAGTTTGCGCAGGCATGAATGATAGTCTATGGAGGCCTTAAGGCTTCATTATTTTCCACAAGCTGAGTATCCACATTCACAAAATCTTTCCAACAGTTAGATAATGATGATCACTGTATAGTTTACTCACCAAATTCATTAAATTATTCACCCATAAGTCATTTACACGGCTAACATTCTTTCGTTTGCGTGCTTCCAAACCAATACCAACCACTGTGGAATCGACCCTATGTGTGGTGACTGCTCAGTATAGTGTGTAGCAAATTTAAATGATTGCACAGTCAACTAGTTTGCGCAGGCATGAATGATAGTCTATGGAGGCCTTTACAGTTGTCTGGTTATTATTCCCATGAATCTATAAGGTCCCCTTCACACGACGCGACCATATGTTTGTATCGGTTTATAAAGATGGAGCCCTTCACACGTAGCCGCGTGGCTAGATTTCTGGTCGCTAGTCAATGTGATTCTGTGCGCGGTCAACCTGTCTGTCGTGTGTAGGGGACCTTAAGGCCATACACAGCCATAGTACAGAAACCTTAACTAAATATCCTCTACCATTATGATTAACTCCCTGTCCATCATTGACTTTTCTATAGTCAAGTGCATAGTAAATAGTCCAGGTTAGTGAAAGAGACAGTTGTGATTTCATATATATTTATATATATAGATAATATATATATATTTTTGTACATTATTAAACTTACCCGTTCAATGCAACATACAAAACCTTATCCAGTTTCTTCATCATTTACAACTGCCAACAGTAATAATACATAATATATAATAATATTCACAAAATTCAGAGAGCATATTAAAGATGAAAATAGAGTAGAAGGAAGATGAAACAGTGAGTGAGTGAAGTGGTAGTGGGATGATGAGTGAAGCAGTCTTTAAATTCACATTCAAGTCATTTAAAGTTGTAAAAATTCTGGCACTTTAACCAGTAGACAAGTTTAGCAATGCCATATTGCTATTGTTGTTAGTATTCAAGAATTGTACAAGTTCCATACTTACCTATTAATAGCAAAATGTCAGCCGGAAAATAGTATAAATTTAAATACAGCAAAAGTTTACTATTTCTTTAAAAACTTATAGTGACAATCACTCGGCAGCATCACTCATTTGATCATGAATAGAGTTGAATAACTCACTCTAAATTACTTAAAGCCTCGCCACTCAATTACAATATTCAGCTTTAACCATGCTGTAATGATATTCTGTACATAATCAATTGTCTTAGTAATACAATATTGCTTAGAAAACTCAATAAACCTCACATCCTGCAATATATGAACACCAAAACTTTAACATTATGATTACTGTATAGTGTATATATAATCATGTAGCAACTGATGTTCATAAACTGAAGCTTTGAGGAGTAGTTAATATTCCAATACAATGAGCAACACATGTGGGTTGTGTGCCCAAGAATCCACTCAAAGAAATAAATAGTGGTAAATGGACTAGAGGCCAGACAGTGGGGGCACCTTGAACACACTGACACTTTGGGGGAATAAAATGAATGTGTGTGTGTGTGTGTAAACTGGAACTAATTCAGCACAACTACTTGGGTTATATGCTGCTGTAAAAGAAGAAAGAGAGAAGGGTTGTCAGACTCTGAAGGATGAATGAAAAAATGAGCGATAGTTAAAGAGCTAAATAGGACTAACTCGGAACCAAGGGGTCATCAAAGCCATAAGTAGGCTACTGGTGCATATCCATGTACCGTTATATAGTGTGTCAGTAGGAAAGGTGAAGCAGGTAGGAGGCGCTCCCACATACTACGCCAGTCAACATGATACGGTGATGATGTGACAATAATACTTATGAGTCAAGTAAGGCACAATGATACCTTTCTTAAAGAGTGAAAAGAGGAGAGATCGGTCAGGGAAACATGCAGAATAAATACACAGGCTTACTGGGGAAAATATTGGCCAACAGACCTACTGAATATTCTTTAGTGAACCATAAACATTTGCACTCAATTGTTCTGTGAAGAAAATTAAATAATTATATATACCGGTATACATAGTTAGGCAAGTAAAAATTTGGGATGAGAATACAACCTACTTCTTAAGACCTAAAATAATTAAGCAATTATAAAAGAGGAACAAATAAGTGGGCCTTAAAATAGAGATAAAGGTGTGACCCAAAATTATCCACGCATAATGCTCCTCTAGTTCCTTCAACATCTATCTACAGGCTGCATGGTTTGGGTGGATTAAGGGGAGAAACTTGATGGTAAATTGAAGGACTACCGTATCCTCTCAACTATGTCACGAAACAATCAATACCCTGTTAGTAACATTGAGTTGATTTGTTTCCCGACATACTGTAGTTTAGAAAAATAAGTGACTCTCCAATTTACCAAAATGAGGTTCTCCCCTAAAGTTAATGTTCAATTGGTAGAGTTCACAAGGACAGCAGATGTGGTGGGTAAGGGAGCCAGCCACCTTTTGTGAGAACATTCTAAAAGTGATTCTTCCAAACTGTACCAAAAAACAGAGCAGTACAGTACCTCAGAATATAGTCGGGGGATCCGTTTTTCTTAGCACAGTCTGGAGGAATCGGTTGCCCTACAGTTGACCCACAACAATTCCCTTAAGACTTTATACCCGGTCAAGCCAGGTTTGTGGTCTCTTGTTAAGAGTTTTATGTTGTTATGTTTGTGGCTTTGATTTGATTATTCATGTGATATTGTGGTCATCAGCAGTTTACAATCATACATTCACAAATCAAACCTCCTACATACAGTATTCCAAAATTAGTTTGGGGGCATAAGGGTTAAGCTTGTAAAGATGAATGAGTAAAACTGTCTGCATAAAATGTACATAAGCAAATGCATTAAGAACATATCAATTGTCAGTGTGGGCATGAGGTATGTCAATACAATTAACTACTTTATGCAGCATGTGTTCATACAATAATAACATTACTTGCAGATGCATCATTGTTTGATGCGATGAATAACGTACTGCTATAGCGAACAAATATTAATTGTATAGAAAAAGAACTACCTTAACTTGAGGTTTGTATGGACTATCTCTACAATATCCTGAACAAATAACTTCACAATTCAAAAACTAACACTTTATAGAGTTTTGCTATAGTTATTGATTTGCCTCTTCATAACTTTATTCTACTATATTACAGTAGATTACAAGAAAAACAATGTATTAACAAGTCATCAATAAAAGCACAAATTAGCTTGCAACATGAAAAATGAAAATATTTGAGCATCTGGTAAGACTAACACACTAACATTGCATCAAAACCTTATATTCTAATCTAATGACATAGGAAACTTGCAGAAACTCAAAACATTTTAGAGAAAAAGACTTTACATTATCTTTAAAGAATCTTTCTCTAAAAGGGTTGATTTCTAGTTTCTTTATGTAGTTTTATAAATAAATAAAAACTATTTAACTGCTTCAGAAATCATCAAATCCCAACTCGTATGTAACACAACACTGAATGTATGCATTAAAGATTTAGGAATTTTCAGTTTTTGCAGGCATGTGGTAACCTTATCATTATATCACACTAACATACTTTATGAAATTCATACATATGCCAAGCTATATACTAATTGAAACAAATTAACAATGTGATCAAGTCAGTAGTCAAGTCACAGTCATCTAAATGGCACATCATAAACAGAAATATGGAGAAGATGCAAATATATATCTGAAATTTAACAGTCCTGTCAATTGATGTCATATACTGTAACAGCTGCTAGTGATTATGTCAAAGATTTAAAGGCTGCTGAATGCTGAGCTACGTTACACGATAAATTTACTATCTTGGAGGAGTCAGTAACCTCCAGTTCCCAAAACAACCTCACAGGAACCATCATTAGATTATCACCAGACCCCATGATATTTCTCTGACAAATAGCCAACGGCATCCCCACACCACTTTCTAGGCAATAACCGAGATTAATGTTGCTAGTGTGTGTAGGCAGTGCTTTTAATGATAATAATGTACTGAATAATACAATACAATAATGTGAAAAAAGCTATTTCCAGGCTGTAAAGGGCATTTGGTACTAAGATGATAAAAGAAAATGGACAAATAAAGGGGTAAATTTTTTATGACAGTCAAAAAAACTCCAACAGAAAAATAAAACTAGGCCATATAGGACGCTCTGGCACTAGGAAGGTACTAAGAATATTGACAAATGAATAGTTACATTTAAGTTCAGGAATGTAAATGTATGAAAATTGTGAAAAAAAAAAAAAAAACTAGCGGTGTCTGTCACTACCACAGGAACACCAGTTGAACTTTTACACCCACCCACACCCTCACACAACAACACCATCAATGTATTATTTTCATTTTGTCTTCAAAGTTGGCTTATGGAATAATTAATGAGTTTTTTGCCAGCCATCCACCCAGGGCTGACTCGCAGATTTTGCCCCGCTGTGTGAGGGTTGGAAGAAATAAAAATTATGCTTCTTGCTCATTTGCTGATGTCATGGATAAATTTCTCACATGATTTTATTCATTACCAAATTCCCCTCGGTTTAGTTTGATCAAAAAAGAAAATGTGAAAAACAAGGAACTAACATGTCAAAATACGAAGTAAGAAATCCTTGAAATTAGAAATGTGATACGTAAATCAAAGTACTGTAAATAATTTATAGTATGTACAAACACAATCCATAAGTAAGGTTAGCTAGAATTTGCTTATTTATGCTCTAACAGATGTTCTTGCAATCTTCAGGACATGTGATAGAAAGTTAGCAAGTGTCATCAAAATTTCTGTACACATACAGTACTACTGGAAAAAAGAAGAAGGAAAAGCCAGTCATGCAATTACTGTACTCTACTATAGTACAGTACTGTGTTGAAGCTAAAGTTGAAAAATATCATTGGAAAATTTGAGATATTATGGTATTGAGGTCTCTAGATTTATCTTTCCAAAAGCTGAAATTATTGTATCATGGTCTCAGGCTTTTCAGATGAGAAAGTAGTGCACCATGTAGCTGTACCAGTATCCTTACCTATATCTGTAATTGTAACCTTGTACTTGTAACTTTGGTCCATGCCTTTTCTAATAGCTGGTAACATTACTGAGTACCAATCTTCACCATCATTTTGCCCATTACTATTTTATTAATACAAGCTAAAGGTCAGAGTAACATGGCACTGTACTATCAATGCTTTGTGTAGGAGGCTAATACTAATTATAATAACAGTGAAACCTAAACCAGTAGAGTATGTCGTCAACATCAGGAACAAGAATTTAAGTTATTGCGGCCACAAACTTTGGACGGAAGAGAGTGATTCGCAAGAGTGAAAGTCAAATGAAAGCTTGTGCATTTCCTGTTCATAGATTACGTTCTTATTCTATGTAAAAGTACAACCTAACAAACATCAAAGGAGATGAATGACAGCATCCACTCATTATCCCTAATGGTGTAATAATTTGGGGGTATGCAAAGTGTCCTACAACTCAAAGGGGTATTCTGAGCAAAAACTGCAAAAATTTTCCACTGAAACCAAAGTAAGTGACAACAAATGCAAGTAAAAGCTGGGTCAATAGAGTAAAAAATCTTGTAACAAAAAAATTGGTTGGCAAACATTTTCATGTAATCTACAATGTAGAGTTTAAGGCATCATTTATAAAAATTGTGTGGAAATGTGTGTAAAATTCATGACAATTACCCAATGTTGAATTATATTAGAGGAATAACAACTCACAGAATAATTTCTAACGAGATATTTTGATGCAGTGCAGAAAAAACATAAACACATGGCAGCTGCACTTTAATTATTATACCATGACTAACATCAGATGATTTTACAAGCACAGAGGCAGAAGTCAGAACCAAGATGTTATCATTGTGAAATATTAAGCAAAATAACAAGTGGCACTGAGAATAGTTCCAAGTAAATACAATAGTATGTACCAATAAGTAGGTGGTTGGTCATCACAGTTGATCACCATATTAAGAGACCTGAATAGGAGGGATGTATCAGTCAGGAAGAAATGATGGTTATGTCACTCCTTTCCTGAAACACAATAACCCTGTAGTGGAATATAATATAATACACGTTTCATAACAATCACAATATTATCTGACCTACAGAAATCCACCAAGACGTGGTGTCATTATTTTCAAGCATGAGGAATTAACTTAAAGTACGACGGCACACACAATGTATAGACTGCCTGCCTTTCATACTAACAGTGTTTTCAATACTGTACTATTACTTTTTTAATCCAAAGAAATCATGTGAAAATGGTAAATTATTAACATGTATTAATGAAAATTAAATTCTAGCTAACCTTGTAATATTTTCACAAGAAAAGATGCACATCAACACACAGAAGAGACAGGGATAAAAGAAGGGAAACAATAATGAAATACAGGCTTATTTCTTATCAGCATAATTCTGCACAATCAATTTACTTCCAAAGAGGCATTTAACAACTAACCTTCAAAAGAGTTATCGAAGGAAAGTTACTCTAAAATGCAGTCATCACTTTTGTAAACCTGCTGAAAACAATATCTGTAGTGTTTACCTGTAGAAAATTATAATTAAGGCATAAGACAGAATATAGTGTAATAAATTCCATTATGATACATGCATGTTTTTTAGGGTCTTGTTGACGGTAAATTGGAGCTTTACTGAATCCTCCAAACTATGCTATGAAACAGATCCCCCATTAATAACACCGAGGTTCTTTATTTCCTGGTATACTTTGGAGGAATCAGTAGCCCCCTAGTTTACCAAATAAAGGTGGTCTCCTTTAAGGTAGTTAGGTCTAGGGCCAAGTGCATAATGGTGACCAGTTCAATTATTTGAATTTAACTCTATAGAGCCATCATTATCAGTTATCATCATCATCATTATTGCCTAGATCATGGCATAGAGTTGCATTTGACCCTTACAACTGAAAACTGTACAGTACAAGTGATCCATTTTCCACCATACACATATATCCTACAAACTTGGCCAAAGCACACACTTGGTTTGTCACACCGCCAACCAACGTCTGGGTCTTGTCCACCCAGCAAGCCCCAACCACTTGCACACACTCAACTAAAAAGTGGAAAGTTAAAGAGTTCATGAGCTGTATTTACAAGAGATGGAGGTATTTACAGTGAGATGCATAATGCCTGAATACCTTTATCATAAAACTATACTTTTATTGCAGGATAACAGACACACAATAATGCCCTTCACTCTTTGTGATTATTTTTCTTTGATGAACTGGAAATGAATATGTAATTTTACTTTAAAGAAGAAAAAATAAATTACAATAACTACTGTACTGTATATAATAAATGCTGCAATCAAACATATAAGTAACAATTTTCACTGTGGGCAACTGACATACATGTGCTCAACCAACCTATGCTTCTAAAAAGAAAATGAATAAATATCTGGACAAATTCCCTATAACATACTGTGTCCTCCTTGTCATGAGCATCACAAATAGGAATCCGAGGCCACAAAGGACAGGCAACGGACTCGTTTCCTTTTAGAGTTCATTATCTTATAAATTCTAAGGTTTGATTAGGTTTCCTGTGTGATGACAAAGAAGGACCCAAACTGAACGAAAAATCCTGTAAAATCTGTTATACATCACTGCTTGGTCAGCTGTGGAAGATGGGAATGCAACTTTACAGCTTTATGATAATTCTTTCAATATACTGTACATGTATTGTACAGTACAGTACTTGAAACAATCTAATAAAACAATATAATGAAGATACTCTATGTACTGTACTCACTTTGAGAATAAAGTCATGCCTTTTCTTTTTGGTAAATAAGAAGCTCGAATGATAGTTTGGATGGTTATACAGAAGTGCATATTGTGTACTGTATTATGAATAATATTAACAACTACATTGACAAAAAGTCTAAAGATTCAAGTACTGTAGGTCTAGGCTTGTGTACTTCCCTTGTTGAACCAAATTAAAAGAGAATACACCAAAAGCTGTTGAGCCTAAATTTCTTAACACAACCCTTTATGATCTATGCAAACCTACAACCATAAGCAAGCTGGCAATATTTTAATTCAGTAACCATAACTTCAAAATATATGAAGCTGCTACTGTACTTATAGAAAGAAGAAGATATGTAAACAGGAATCCAAGCCTAGGATGATATAAAATGTTTCTCGTTCTAACTGTCAAAAAAATTTATTCTCAGGATTAAATTATCAAATGCTATGAACATAAAGTAATATTTCACATGAACCACTATATAAATTTCAGTAACTGAGAGACTCTTAAGTATATCTAGAACTTATGACCATCTAAAATATTCCCCAATTGCAGTAGTTATTCATTTTGGTTTATAATTTCAAGATATTTTCACTGTGTTGGTACATCTGGAGCAACTGCTTCCTCCAAAATATTCCAAGCAACAAGCCATAATTATTTTTTCTCATATGGTACTGTTTCCTGGCATATATTAGAGGAATCAAGGCACTCTGAGATACCAAATGTTTACAGTATTACCCCCTTAACCCTTTTAGTACAAAATGCCCTATACAGTACAGCCTGGTACAATATAGTTTTTGTATTACTGTACTGAACTTTACCTGACTGCAATGCCCGAGTCGCTAAACAATAATATTTTAAAGGCGTAAAAATGGAAAGCTTGTCTCATCAACAATGTGAATAATTACACTACCACTTATGACTATGACGGGATGCTTTTCGATCGATTACATGAGAGGCAACTTGTGCTTTTTGTTTCAACAGAATTCATACGCAGAAATGAAAAGAGAAGAAATTAAACTTCCCACAGCATTCTAATCGATAAACTATGGTGATCAAAATACTGTCATCCTATCTTACTTATATGAAACATCTCAGGGTTTAAAAAAGACCAAAATAACGGAATAAATCGGCATAATATTTATGGAAGTTATTTGATTTGAATTCGAGGGCCATTGATTCCTCCAAACTCTGCCAGGGAAACAGATTACTTCAATATATAGTATAAGTAAGGATATCTGTTTTGCAGCACTGTTTGGAGGACTTAATTAGACTCCAATTCAACCCAAACAAATTACTATACTGTACCCCATTATTCGTGTTGGTGAAGTTCGTACAACATTTTTTTGCGCCAACTCATTCTGTGTTTGTAATTCTCAGTTAGAGTTGATTTTCCCAACACTGTTTCCAATATTTCAGTTACACGGATGTTTAGTATTATGACTGTTGACAATTTATATAGTTTATAAAGTACAGTAAATTATTAGGAAAATAACTATATAATTCCCTCAACCCAGTATATTACATAGAGAACTTAGCTTTCAATATGCTAAATAAATAATGTTAATAATAACAGTTACTAATGATGAGTGAGAAAGCAGATGAGGTGTGAAAGGTAGTGTCAGTGTTGTTCCACCATGACTGTTAGGGTGTGTAGAGGAAGGGAAGCAACAGGACACCACTGTAAATGAGGTTCTCACAGCTTACACCACGGCTACATTAGCACAGTGGCCAGGTCAGTTTACCAGAATCACAGTGAGGGTAACTTTATCTCTACCCAGTAATGCCTTGACTGATATAGGTTGCTAGGGAGTCCCTGTGTGTGGTGAGTATCCAGTGCCAAGGTGTGCCACTAGTTAGGGTATCCACTATATTGATGCCATCACAGTCAGGACAACCATGGTGAAGTGAGGTGTGGTGGGACCTTGAGTTAGGAGAGAGTGAGGGATGTGTGGGAAAAGGAGAGGTTACCTGGAGGGTCGAAGAAGTGGGGCACCTTCCTTGTGAGCAGCTTGTGAGGGTGCAGAGGAACGCCCCCTAATGGCTGCAACAGATCTCTGTAGAGAAGCCAACATGGCTGACACCCCTCCCCCACCTTCTCTGGGTGCTTCCTGGATGGCCCTCACTGGACCATGGCTAGGACTTGGGTGTGCAGCAGGGGTCGGTGAGCACACACTTTGAGACCGACGAGTGGCCAGGGCAGCCCGAGTGGCCCGCATGGATGGGGCCCGAGAGGTGCGAGCAGTGTCATAAGATGCCAACTGGTCATCACACAATGAGCGTTGCCGTGACAGTTTGCGTCGACGATCGGTTGTGTACACCAAGCGGTCCAACAGGAACTGCTCTGCTGGTGGCATCTTAGCCAGTTGATCCAGCAGCAGGGACAAGCGGCGTTGTAGTGGTCCTGCCCGATACAACTCAGAGCTACGGGTCACCAACAATTGTGACCGACACCGGTACAGTGAGGAGAACTGATCCTCCAACAGTGGTCGGTCCTCTAGGCTGTACATCCTGGCATACCGTCGCAGTTTCTCTCTCTCTCGTCTCACCACCTAACACAGAGGGAAATTTATTACACAATGGGTTCCCATGTGAAGTGAAGACCTGCAATATATAATGTACAAATACAGCTGATGATTAATGAAGTGGCACGAGTAAGGATAAAAAGGGCTGCATATTGTAGAGTATATCTCATCTCAAACCTTCATTAACAACAAACTGCGAAGTGTTTAGCCTTACCTTCTCCAACCTGACAAGGTCATTCTCAGTGAGAGGACCGAGGTTATCTGTTGCAAGGGCCTCGTGCAGTTCAGCCAGAGCCGATTCCAGCCGACCCTCCGCTATGTCCCGATCTACTCGTCGGGCAAATCCTCTCTGGTCCTCTGCCAATTGTCGGGCCAACAGCTGTACTTCCCAGTCCTGTGAGCTCAGCTGTCCCTCTTCATCATCCTCATCTTCATCTGGTTCTCCACAAGCCTCTTCATCATCATCCTCCTCCTCATCATCATCAAAGAGTCCATCTGGCAACTCATCACTATTTTCATCGTCAAGGTTCCCCTGACCTGTCCCCGTCCCCTCCTTGTAGAAGACTTGTTCATCGTCCTCAGAGAAGGAGCTCATCACGTCGTCATCGGTTGAGGACCCCACCTCTATTTTGACATCTCCACCTGTCCTCGTTCGCTCCCCAGCCTTGACCAGCTCTGCCCCGACTCCAGCGCGGGGTCGTGGTTCCTCCAGGGATCGTGCCAGGCGTGCATGGTGTGAGGATCGTTGGTCCAGGGACAACTGACGCCCCCATGTAGCTCCCCTGGTTAACCGTGCCCCACCCTGCAAACTTTCAGGGGAACCCTCGGGGGACTGATGGATGATGGACTCAATGGAATTACACCGCTGCAATAACAACCAATAACACTTTACTATACAGTACACTATTCTATTACACTCTACACTACAACATTCAGTATCAACTTTAAACTGATGGGTACTCAAACAAACCATAGAAATATAAATCAGCATGGGTGGAAAAACAACAGGGAAAAGGTAGACATAAAGGAAGAAATGGACAGAGACAAAGAAAGAATTGAGGATAAAAGATAGAATATTAGGAAGCGGAGAGAGAAAAATGACAATTTTGTTAAAGTCTACTTGGCCTGGGCCCTCATTAGGCTGCAATAGGGTAAATAAAAGGAAACAGAAAGAAACTGGGTTAGAAAATAGAGAGAAAATAGGGGAAAATGAAAAAAGTCAACAGAAAATAGGCACAGAGAAAAGAGAGTGTGGGACAGGAGAGAGAAGAGATTATGAGCATGAATTCATCACCACAAACTGTATAATCACTCACTCGGGTCTCACAGCTAAGTTCTGGTAAGCAGTCACACTCACTGGTCTTAGTACTGCCCTTTATTCTTATTATTTAATTACTACTACTCAGATAATTAAGTTATATAAAGAAAAAACAGTCTTAACTTAATGTATGAAAACTATATGTATAATGAGGTTACTTTATCTATTGAATCCTTCACATAAAGTTCATCTATCTACTGCCAGATAGATGGTAGGTATGCTTTGTTATGTGTGTTATGGGATAAAATCAGCAATGCACACTTGTGACCTGCATGGCTTATTGGGCCGTATGCAAGAATGATGGTGTTGACAATGGTGTGGTACCAGTATGATGACTCCATAGACACACTACAGAGTCATAGTACAGGTACCATGCCATCGCCAACACCTCAGATATTCTTGCATAAGGCCCACTACCTTATGACCTGACCTACCATGAACAGGGGCTCATCCTCATCGGAGCCACTACTGCTGTTGGGGTCAGAGGAAGACGACCTGACCAGGGTGGCAGCGCGCACCAGACCCCCGTTGACCTGACTTCCCCCTCCGCCCTCCCCGACCCCAGCCAACTCCCCGCCCTGGGTTGGGTCAACATCATGCCGGGGGTCACAAGACGTACGGTGGGAGGTATACCAGACAAGGGGGGGGGAAGGGGGGGTAGACTTATGAACAAATTAAGGGGCCGTAGGCAAATATATCTGTGGTATTAATGTTGGTGTGGTAACAGTACAACAACTCCCTGGACACATGCAGAGCTGTTGTACCGGCACTGTGCCATCGTCAACACCACGGATATTTTTGTATATGGCCCGAGATGTCATAGCAGGAAGACTCATTTCTTATCATTAAAGAGGGTATGTATCACACGGGGAATTAAAAAACCTCACAATGGAATATTCAAGATAATATCAAAATGGACACTCAAGAAAATCATAGGGGATATTCAAGTATGTAATGAGTGACAAGGGAAGTCCACTGGAGGGTATACAGTATATTCTAGTGCTAAAATATTACTACAGGAGGAAAATCACATACAGTACAGTACTATATACAAGGATCACTGAGGGATCCTACACAAGATAATTCTAATATAAATTGAGACCTATGATATAAATACAGTACAACAGGATGAAATTCAACTTGTGTACAATCATGATCAAAAGTTTTGGTCCTCCCTTGGCCAGGAGAACGGATAAATTTTTCATTGCTTAAGGGAATAGTCCTGGATACTTTTTGGTACATTAGAGTGCCTTGATTCCTCTAAAGTATGCTAAGAAACAGGACCAAGTTAATAAAAATAATGGTGTCTTGTTGCTCCAGATTTACCAACACTGTACAGTACTATCCTCTTAAGTAAATATTAGTAACAAGGTCTCTTTCATTGTTGGCTTTGATGGCCTCCTACAGCCTGGGGGGATACTGAGGGTGTTATTATTAAACAAATTCTTCAAGGAAAGGTTCTCTTCCTATTATTTTGCAAGGCGAATGTAGTGATGAAACGCTTTTACTTCGAAGTTGAAGTTTAACACTATGACCCTGGGACTGTGGATCATAATTGTATAATGTAAGGGAATTGGAAGGTAGGTTTACTAAGAGAAATGCAAACACAGTATGAGGAGACCCTACTTCTAAGGGGAATTGTAATGCACAGTAGAGTATATATAATTTGAGGGTTATTACAGGATAAATGTCATTTGAACACTCACTCTTGATTAACATCAAAGCAGTGATTCAACAGCATAATTTTTAATGAGTACTGTATAGAGAACTTGGTGCACTTCTCTTTGGATGACAGATCACATCAGCAAACTTAACAAGTCTTGATTCATATCATAATAATGTAAATTATTAACAGTTGTACTCCTTTTGGTGGTTGGAGATTTAGTATAGTGACTTGTCATCCAATGAGAGTGCAATTAATTAACAATCTTTTCCCTTCACTGTCAGCAAAACACAAAACTTTGAGGAGAACAGTACTGTCCCACAAAACATGTTACTGTATATAGAAACTTTAAGCACCACTTTCTGATATACAAATGTATAAAGTATAGTGTGTAACACATTCAACCAGCACAACATTCGGACACAATAAAGAAACCACAACCACAGTAAACAAACCATATATTCGATCAGTGATGGACTATGCAAGCCCTGCCTGGGCCTCAAACCTCACTGAGACTCATCACAACACCCTACAGACCATACAGAATAAAGCCCTAAAGATAATCACAGGCTGCACAGCTACCACACCTACAGACCACTTACACCATGAAACCAAAGTCCTCAAAATCAAGGACCATCTTGACATGAGAGGCACACAAACACTTGCTGCAGCCTCCACAAACCCACACCACCCACTACACTACATGGCACAACACCCACAAATGCCACGGAACATCAAAACAACACCCAGTACACGATACCACACACAAATACAGTACTATCATCTCTTACACCCTGCCCACCCCAAACCAGTCTCCAGAAATACATCCATACTCAAATCACTCATCAGTCCATCCAAACATTCAAAAACAACACCCAGCTGCATGCACGACCTCCTGACATCCACCCATCTGAATCATCCCTTCCCCGTGAGGACAGAGTCCACCTGGCCAGGCTGCAGTGTGGCCACCACCCGGCCCTTCTGACATATCAGAAGAAGCTGGATGGAGCCATTGTAGATACCTGTCCAGGATGCAACATAGCACCTCATTCTATTAAACACATTATGGAAGACTGCAATACACACAACCACACTCGCCAACAACACAGGCCATGGCCTTCCTCAGGAGCTCGGGGCTGTTCAGCCAGACAGCTTGAGGAACTTCAACAACAGCAACAACAACAACAACACATTCAACCAAACACACAAGGCTTTGTAATGTATGTATCTAATTCATTTATTCATTTTCACTTTTATCAAATTCATGAGTTTAGATACCTTCTGGGAGGGACTGTGTTAAACAGTTCACATAACTTTTTCATTTATCCTGAGAGAGAAATGGATAAGAGAAAGAAGGAAAGGAAAATGGGAAAAAGAATACTTTATAGGGAAATACAATAAAGAAGAGGAAAATTACATGAATACAAGTGAAATAAATAAATGAGTAATTATGAAATAAGAGAAAAAATAAAATACATTTAGGACCAAGAGGTGACAATGTAAAGAGATAGGAACAGTATTAAAATAGCATTTGCAGTAAGTATAATGTTAGACTATATGTCTTTCATTTGTAGTATAAAAAGGATACTGTACAGTACTGTATTTGTTAAACATTATTCTCCATACTGATCAGGGGTTAGAATGAAATACTGTATTTGACAAATAGTACTACCAAACATTACAACATGCTCAGTGGTATAGAAGGATATACTGCGATGGTATTACAGCTGGTAGGGTTCTGAAATATTTACAATGCCCACTGTATGGTGTGGTCAAGTATCAGGTCCCTTTATTATCAAACTTTTACAACTGCACATCTATTACTACAGAACTTCATGCAAATCTTCCCAATCTTTCAAACTGGACAGTAATCGTAGTCAGTCCTGTTCTGCTTGGAAGTACAGTATAGTAAAAAAACAAAACAACGGGAGAATAAAACAACTCGTGGCTGCTAAGGCCTCAGAAATAAAGGAAATAAGGATACTCAGGGAACCATGAGTCATTGAGACACATTCTCATCCTGCACCTTTCCTAAAACATTGCTTGATTAATGTAATGAGTTAAAACACATGAAGTTTAAAGGCTGAAATTTGTAAAATTAATTTGTTTTGTATTGCATAAATTTGCATGCCTGAGTTTCCTGTAAATTTTCAACCATTGCATTCAATAACATTTTATTTCCAAGGGCCAAATGTAGAGGAATTGAATAATTTTGGGTAAAAATATGAGATGGGGGTAATAACATTTCATTTCCAAGGGCCAAATGTAGAGGAATTGAATAATTTTGGGTAAAAATATGAGGTGGGAGTATGATCCAAAATTCCCTCTTCATACATTATGGAGAGGAAAGTTGAAAGTGTGGGTGAGTGTAGGCTACATTTAATGACAAGAAAACATAATGATACAAGTAACAGAATCCACAAAGGTTGATGGTAAGACGGCTACACTGAAAATCATTCAATTCTCTGACTTTCCTGTTTTGTTCAGGCAACCATGTTACCAATATATCTTTAGTCTGAATGCAACAAATCTGGAGGGCTTGCTGAGTCAAACCATGAGTAATTATTCATGTTTTCATTCGACATCACTGAATATCAGAAGAGTCTTACCTCATGCAGACAAAGGCACTACTGTATATAGTCTGAACAGAATAACATACCAATCCAATAATTATATTGTGTATGGGATGTGGATACTACTGTGACAAATTGTTTGAGTAAAAAAACACACAAGTGACAGAGCTGTATGGGACTTCATAACACATAGAGTAAAAGTTGAGCCTTGGGGCCGTATGCAAAACATTGTTAGTGTTGACGATGGCATGGTACTGGTACGATTACTACATAAACACACTACAGAACCATTGGGCCGATTCCACAGTCGATTTGTTACAGCCTGAACAAATACCATCACCAACATGGTGAGACCCTTTACAAAAACGACTGTGGAATCGGACACGTTACCAAAGGTTTTCGTTTGTTGGCTAGCCAACAAATATTGACGACTGTGGAATCGGCCCATTGTATTGTACTGGTACCATGCTATTGTCAATACCACTGATATTCTTGCATTAGATGGTGTGGTACCGGTAAGACGTCTCCATAGACAAACAACAGAGCCATTGTATATGGTACCATGCTATTATCAACACCACTGATATCCTTGCATACAGTCCTTGAACCCATAACAGCCAACAAGCACTAAAGCACACACAAGAGCTCGACCTGATGGCAGCTTGAGTTCGTGTTCTGTCAGTGGTGTTTCTTTTTTAAAACAATATGATATATGATATTCTAAACGATTAAGTGAGAATTCAATGGGTAGTGGTGAGGGAGAAGGAGGAAGGGGGATATGACACCTAAATATCTTTCCAACTGTGTCCTTACCCATCTACAATACAAGTCAGTCAGTTCTGTGCTAGTGTAGATCAGCCTAACTCTAACTGCTTTACTCTGCCTGTCAGTAAATATTCTTAGCCGATATCAGCAAACTTCACCTGATAGGCTGGTGTATGGCTCCGAACTCCTTGGTGGTCAGCTTTAACCAATCACAATTATATCATAGGCTGTGAACATTTACCACCAGCTTTAATCAATTACAGCCACTCTGTTATCAGTCATAGGCCGTTATCAATTACTTTCAGATAGAGAAAAACTGAGAATAGTGGAGTTTGTTCTATGCTTATTCTTTCTATATATTTAGGGTACAGGGTTATATTTACATTTTGCACTTATGAACCATACTTTTATCCATTTCAATTGAGGAACAGGTAGATTGATGATTCTTAAACTTCTACTGTACAGTATATTGTCAGAAATTTTATATAAAGTCCACAACAATTACCGGGTATTCCTTATAGCTAGATGTACTGTACTCATGCTGTGCGTAATAACTGTATAAGCTATATTCTATTATATGGACGGGTACTGCTGCTGCTGCACTAACTTCATTCCCATAAAATTCTACGATGGCTAAACCTCTCACTATCTTCTATGCTGCATAACATAATGGAGTTCCCTAATGTCTAATGGCAGAGCTTGTCCTTGCCACTTTGCTGGTTCTAAAACTGCATCACAAACACCCAACCTCTTCCTATAACATTGAACCACACTCTCTGCTTGATGCCTAAACCTCTCACTACACTCTATATACACAATAATGCATAGCCATAACACTGCTTCTCAAACTGTATCACAAACACCCAACTTCTTCATAAATCATTGACTGTACATCACTTCCCAACACACCCGATGCCGGCATATAGTAGGATTTCCTGGCTGTACCCTTCCTTAGTGAGAGGTCTAGTTTTGCAGTGGACTACCAAAGTCTGAAATAGAGGGATGGTTGTTGCACTGTACAATAATAACACTATCAAAGAGGAGGTAAGGTGGTGCAAAAGGTTTATTACTCTAGATTCCCTCTATTTACCTTCGATCTCCTAGTTTCCACGCACCTTATCCTCACGACAGCTGGTCTCCCCTTTACCTGGGTGACCACAGTCTCTTTCTTACCCTGACCTGACTCTACCTGAGAAGAATCGTGGGTGGGAAGGGTCACGGGTTAGGTGTAAGTGGAGATAATTTGTTGTTGTTGTTGTTCATTACTGTACACCTCTTAACACAAATTTGGTCCTTTAAGTCATTGGCAATGAATGGTCATCATTGCTTGCCTCCAAATTCTTAAGTTTCCTCACTGTTGGTTATTAAAAGTTGACAAGGACAGGATTTTCATACAGATTTTTCAACTTGTCAAACCAAATCTGTGAGTGCCTTGTGTCCATTATAAATTACTGTATTTTAAGTATACAGTACTGTACATGTATTGTACGGGTGTTTCGTATATTTTGTTTTATAATTTCTGAAAGGAACAGCTATTTCATTCTAATGAAAAGGTTTTCTCAAGACACATGTATCTTTTCACATACTGTACCATTAGTTATGGAGTTACAATCACTAAAAAATATATAAGCAATGAGAAACCACATATTCCATTAACTACTGTGTATACTCTTTTAATAACTTATAACTGCAAAAGATATACTTATGTCTTGAGAAATATTTTTCTTTCAATACATATTTATTAATTGTTTAAAATAATTAGGCTAAAAGTAAAAAGTTTAGGGACCCTGTACAAAATTTTGTTTTATAATAAAAATCATCGATTTATCCACACAAGAAATAGGGAAAAAGAAACATATTACAAAAGGAAGGAACTGAATACTGTATGATGTTTATCATATTATAATACAGTACACATCAAGAAAACACAATTGAATCTGTAGATAAGAAGTACATGCAACCTCCATAAGTTGGAATCCAATCACAGTAAAAAATATAATTAAAAAAATATCATTTTTAATCATAAATAATAATGATCTAGTGAATAAAGAAAGCTAAAAAGTGCCTCTTTTATATCCTATCAAGCCCCCTTCTGCTTGGATTACACCCTTCTCCTGCATGGACACTGGTAACTGATTTTTTTACTGGTCAGTAAAAGGGAGTGAGGGAATTTGTTAAAGTAAAAAATCTGGATCAGTCATAATGGCTAGATCCCTTATTGCTCTAACTTATGGAGGGATTACTGCATATAAAGCACTGTATATTCACAACCTTGGCAATCCTTCAACAATAACTCTGCAAAATATACCAGATGACCGAAGTATTAGTGGATACCTGGAGCAGAGACTATGTATTCCTGGAGGTAAGGGAGATGACATAATTAAACCAGAAGGAAAATGAGGTGATGGGCATCCACAGAGATAGAGAAAGAGAAAGGTTGGGTATATACCTGGCGAATATGTATGCCTGGATGAGAGAAAAAGAGAAAGGATGGGTGCCTAAGTGGAGAAGATGTATACTTGGATGAGAGAGAGAGAAAGATGATGTTACCTGGAGTAGAGTGATGGTTTGGGTGAGTTGCCTGATGGTGGCATCCCGAACTGCCAACTGTTGCTGTAGCTCCTCCACTCTTGACACCCATGCTACCTCTACGTCCTCCTGTGGGCCGGGACAAGAGTCAATGTGGACAGTGGGTGAGGCCAAGGTTTGGGGAAGATGTGAGTGTATGAATGGGGGCAGGGGATACAAAAGAGTGAGTAAGTGAGTGAGTGGGAGCTGGGGTTGGGAAAGTGGGATGTGAATGAGTGACTGTGTGAGTGTGTGACTGGAGGCAGAGATTACAAAAGAGGGATGTGAATGAGTGAGTGTGCAACTGGAGGCAGGGATTACAAAAGAGGGATGTGAGTGAGTGAGTAAATGGGGATTGGGGTTGGGAAAGAGGGAAAGGATGATGTAGGTGAGTTGCTGCAATAAGGGATAGGGATACAGAAATGTTATGGTTTAGTGAGGACAAGGTGGAAGACAGGGGTCAGGGAATGAGATGAGATGGATCGAATAATATCACAATCTAGCACAGAGTGAGTGTCATGCCATCTTCAGTCCAATTATTCTCTTGCCATGTCACAAAGTGTTATGCCAAGCTTGCAAAATTTGCATCAGCCTCAACATAAACATCAGCAAAGCATGTCAGCCTAAATAAAAATACTGTAAGTTCAGTTTATATGACAAGCATGTATTAAATAACCTGCCTAATATCAAAATAGATGGCAGCCTCTGATTGTTATATTGAAAGCTGTATGATTAAAGGTAATTAAACTTGAAAAATGTACAGTATGCTGCTCATAAAGCCTAAAAATATGCAAGTGTTGTCAGTTAAGCTGGTGCAATCAAATGTCATGCTTGCCAAATGCCAACAAATTCACACACTACAATCAGCGCACACAATTAATACCTCGCATGGACACCACTTTACAATAAAGAATTCCATATCATAACAAGGTTGGCTAAAAATAACAATGACATTCTCAGTGGGTATTGTAGTTCAACTTCATATCTTCATATCCCTGAAGTTCATATCTTGAATGTCACTGTGTATTTTTCACACAACTATACATTACATGGTTGGCTAAAAATAATTGTAATATTCAGAAGGTCATAAATCAACATCTTTTCACCTTGTATAGTATAAATATTCTGAATATCACTGTTTATTTTTCAGACAACTGCATCTCACGTCACATCTAGACATAAATTTATATTCAAGCTGAGAAGCCGTGGGAAGCGAGTGTGGAGGGCGCGTAATTAAACAGATAAAATCTCTCAAGTTGAAAGAATAAAAATCAAATCTCTGAGAAATAAGAGACTGAATACAATAAATTATACAAGGCAGCAGTATTAAGATTAAAGGTTTAATAGGGCCTACAATTCATTTAAATGGTCCACACCCACTATTGCAACATCAGGCCTGCCACATGAATGAACACTGGTCACATTCTTTTATCTGTTGTGTCACATTCACGTCATACTGTTCAGGGGAGAAACTATGTCTTGAAACAGATACTCTACTAGTAACAATGTGATGATATATTTCCTGAGATAATTTAGAGGAATCAGTAGCCCTCCAACTTAACAATAACATGTTCTCCTTTTAAGGTGCTGAAACAGTCTATAATTTCAGACTACCTAAGCCAGACCTAATGACCTAATGATAATCCTCAGACTTATAGGAAACTGATAGTACATGTACCTGGACAAACAGAAAGCAACACATACCTAGAGACTAAGGGTGGTATTATTAATCTTTTTCTTTGAGGAAAAGTTCTTTTTGTCACTCAGTTTCTATTACAGTATTTTGCAATGAAAATTTAGCAACGAACAGTTTTTTTGATGAAGAAAAAGTTTAATAATATCACCCTATGGCTGTTTCAATATTTCAGCTGTATGAATGTATGAATGTGTTTGTAGAATGAAAATACTGGATGCTGTTCTACACGTATGGCATAAACACATTTGGCACCATTCTCAGATGAATCACAATCTGTTACTGTGACATCAGGTTGGTTGGACATCACAAACATTGCTCTAATACAGTACAATACACATATCTTTCAGTTGTCATCTACACTGTTACCACAATGACAGGATTGGACATTACAATACACAAATGGGACAAACATAAATGCTACCTTACAAGCACAGCAGAGACAACCATTTTCAGTTGACTTTATGCTGTGTAGTCAAGAGGACGCCACAAATGTTACATTACGAGGATGTTATCATGATGACACAAGTGGACATTACATAAGCACATTACCACGTTGAAACAACTGGACGTTACATTACAAGCACAGTACAAGACAAAAGCATCCTACTAAGTTAAAGGAAAAGTTTAATCATTTGCTTCTGGGATGACTGGAAACACATCACCAATACTGTACCATAATTACAGTATTACTCACACAAACATAGCTTACTACAGTAATTCTTTTAAATTAATGCATATAATGTACTGCAAATGAAGTTCTAACATTCCCTTTCATCCCAGTTAATCCCAACCCTTCCTGTTTACATATTCTTCACTGTTAAAACATTGCAAGACTTCAGTGCACAACTGCATACATGCCCAGCAAAGTACAGTATAACTACAGTAGCTAGCAGTATATGATAGAACTGTAATCCTATCAGTAGGGGAATTGGCAACTTTGGGGCATTTTTTTTTTTTTTTTTTTTTTTTTATAAATGAAAATGCACTGGAGGAATATGTTGCCTACTTGACATCGAAAGCATTTTAATTGTCTTAACCTAAAAAGCTGTAATATTACTGACAATTCAAAACAATTTAGCTGAAAGATAAACTGCATTCTCCTTCACTGAAATACACAATACTGTATTACAGTACCAGTATCTTAACAACACATAAGGCTACAATCATCATCATCATCATTAAGGAGCATTCAACGTACTGAGTCGCACCTCTCTCATGACAACACAACACTGCAGTCCTCGGGTCAAATTCATACTACTGTACTGTACAGTATATTATACACTCATAACGTAACAAAACCAAACAAAGCATATACTGTACATTGAAAAAAGAAAAGAAAAAAAAACTGGGCCCAGTATGGTCATCCACAAGTCTCCAAACATGTCTATAATATGCATATACAAATTACAGATTTCATGCATGCTAAATGCTGAAAATTTTGTTCATTTTTGATGTAGCTCTTCAAACTTAAGAATTACTGTAGGCCTACACATCAGATATATCAGATTACGGTGCATTGGAACTAATTATGAATAGCATTCCAATTGGTCCAGTCACTACTCTATGTGTAATCAGTACACAAGCAAATTGCTAAGCACATATATATCCATAATATCTTTTTTTCAAAACTACAAGTGCTCAGTAACTTATATGTGTGATGCTACTGTACAGTACTCGGCTATCTAAAAATGCAGTGGTTAACTAATAGTAACTACCGTCAAGTAAAGGTGCAAAATGAAAACTTTCCTAAATAATTGAAAGTTAGAGTTTGTACATGCCAATTGTCTTGAATTGTGGACTTTGGCTAGAATGTATAACCGTAATGTATAATTTATAAGCTGTGGGGGCAATATGAGTGTCTCTAACTAAAGAATTTTGTTTTGTTCCTGACTGACAAATAAACATCACAAGTTAGTATTCTAGATATCCTTTGCAGCACAGTACATCTTCCTTTCAAATTTGTATTAAAGACAAAACCCGCCCCATATTATGCCATTAAAAGGCGTAACGTAGGGGTCCAAGATATTTTAAGAGAGGGCATCTGATAACACTATTAGGACTTTTTCATCATGGAGTACCAGAGAATAGGAGGGAATTTCACTTACACTAACACAGTTAATTAATGTATGGAGGTATGTGTTCTGTTAATGGTCAAGAAGTAAATCCCATGTACGTACAATACAACACATCTACAACAGCTACAACATAAACGGTAACAGAAAGCTAGGCCAACAAAAATGATAGAAACACAAAACAGAACAAAACATAACCGACTGACCATTTTATCCCTGAGTATCTTTCTGACGCCCAACACCAGATCTTGTGCCTGAGTTTCTTTGGTACCATCCAGACCCAGGGACCCCAGCTTAACCATCAGCTTGTTTACCCCATCTGTCGTCGTCGCTGGGGGAACTGCAGTCAGTGCTTGGTGTACTGGTGGTTGCTGTTGTTGTTGTTGTTGTTGTTGTTGCTGATGTTGTTGTTGAGTGGTTGGTTTCTGTGACGATGGTGATGGTGGCTGAAGTTGTACCGAGGGGAGTGGTGGTGGCTGTGGCAGTAATGTGTGTATGTGTTGTGGCACGGGCTGTTGTGGTAGGACCTGCAGGTGTGGTTGTAGTCTAGTTGTCTGTAGCGGAGGAAAGGGCTGTAGAAGCAACTGCTGTTGTGGCGGTGGAAGGTCTGGCAAAATGGGCAGGTCACCTTGGTGGGAAATCCTGAGTTCGTCTAATAACGTTGGGGGAGGCGGTGACGCGAGGGTCTTCCTTTGAAATGATACTGTTTTACTGAGCTTTGATCTCCGCGCCACAAATCCTTCTACCGTTGGAGCCTTCATGAGTCTCCTTAGGTCGGCCCCATCTGGAGGCAGGAGGTTCCCCTTTGAGTCTTCCCGGGACATGCGTTTCAATATGCTCTTTAAGGTCTTACGTTCAGGAGTCTCGTTACTCTCTGGGGAGGACAGGGGTGGAGAGACATCCTCACTTGGCACCTGATGGAAGGAGGTAGTAGTAGACATAGTAATAGTAAGAGTGGAAGCATTAAACAAAATAAAAATAATTATAAAGGGTGTAACTAGATGAAATATAAAGGAAGTAACTATAATATAGATGAAATAGAAAGAGAAAAATTAGATGAAACCAAAGTTCATGTACCAAAGACCCCTGCATTACAATACAACTGTAATAAAACATTCAGATTTAATGCATCTCCAATTCGTTTTAACTTGCAAATCATGAAATGCAATGCTGGAAAAGTTTTAATTAATTATTCACAAAGTATATAGATGCTTAGTATATCAGACCTTGTTTAGTATTATATCAAGCTATTCAAAGCAGATGTAAAATGAAATATTTGGACTGTAACTATATCTTGCCCTTCTCTAATTATACCAATTTAGGTGCAGAGGGGTTCATGAATTATCGACAGAGATTTCATTTCATCCATAACTACACAAAAATATAAGCAGTGGGAATGGGAGTAGTAGCAGCAGTAATATGAGGATTAGTTATATAATAGCAGATGGCAAAACACAGTGGAAGAGTATGTAAGGGAGAAAAATGTGAGGGGCAGAGAAGGGTTTGACCAAGTGCGGAGGGAGTGTTAGAACAGGGAAAACCGGAGACATTTCTGCCGTGGCCACCCTTTTGGGGGTCGAGGCGTCAGAGCTATAGATAGATAGATAGATGAGAGTAGGAATAGAAGTTTTGGCAGTGGGAGTGGTTGTAGTAGCAAAAATATGAGGATTAGTTTAATTAGTAGTAATGAAAGTAGGAATAAAGATAGTGGCAGTGGATGTTAGAGCTTAAGAAATTAAAAAATAAAATAGACTTCTAAGGTATTAAATCCTTTGTCCATGTTGTGTTCTGGGAGTGATGAAGCAGCAGCGATGATTGGTGTCCTCAGCTTTACAATAAATATACAGTATGTGTTTGATAATACAGTACAAAATATTATATGTGGAGTTAAACTTAATCTAAATTACCTTATTCACTTGTCTAGCCTCATATACAATTAATTTATATCATTATTATCCTACAATATACCTTAATAACAATTTGTCCAGTGATGAATTTGTATCTGCAACACCATTATGACAATACCAGATACATATTACTTACACATAGTATAAAGTTAAAATTATGTACAATAATTAAGCCAAAGATATAGTTAAGTACCGGTACAGTATATGTAATATTAATCCCCCTCCCCTCAGAAATTCCTACTTAAACACGCTATAATATTATGGCACCTAATGACACTTAGCAAGAGGTTCTATTCCTAAAATGGAGTAATTTGTTCAAATAACTGTAACAACATATACTGTACTCCTCATATCTTAACTTTAGAGCTGCACTCCCCTTTTGTTACCATGTGCTCCCCCCCCCCCTCCCCCCAATTTATAAGAGGAACAGCAGATTCCACTCTATATAAATTAGTATACAAAGCTGAATGGGCAAGACAGAAAGAAACACACATATTTTCCAGATAACATTTGTTTACTTAATAACTAAGATTATTTCTGTAGGTAGGCTATACCCAACAGTGATGCCTAGTCATTCAATCTTAATTTATAATAACTCATTTTTTATAGCAAAAACACAGTAACTGAAAAAGATCTGTGCTCAGCAGCTACTAAAAACAAAAGAAGGAATGTTTTATTCCTTGATTTATTATTGCTGTTGTAAAAGACAGCCTACTGTATGGCGAGCTTAAACAAAAGACAAAATGCTAAGTGAACTTTAAGGAAAATATTAGGCAAAGTCAGGCTTCTTGAACTGTGCAAAAAAGTATTGAGATCAAAGCAAGGCATTTATGCACATGTGACAGACAATTGACAAAAGTATTTTAGCATGAGTAAAATATGATGGCAATGAAGCTAATCTGATAACATTACTGTAGTTTTGCTTCAGCCAGACCTGTCACTTTCAGTAGCTCATACCTGGGTGAAAGAATATATCAAATGTATACATCTTAAATAACAAGTGCAGTGTGTAGGATTCTCAGTACTGTACAGTATATACCGTTAGTATTTTGATATGGAGTACCTTCCATCAATCCAGTTCAAATATAATACCGGTACCTCTACTGTACGTTTCATCAGTTTCAAATTTTGTAAACTTTCAAGTAAATGTAATTCATTTACATACTTTCTTCAACATCATACATAACAATTATTCCAAGCAATTTCAATTAAATTACTAGATTAATATATTAGATATCTACACCTTCATGAAAGAAAATATCACCTGTAAAAGGGAGTATTGAAAAGTGACATAATGGATAGACAAAGAATTGGACAAAAATATATGTAAAGCACTGTACAGTATTACATTGTAAATAAAGTCAAATACTCAGAACCAAACAAGAATAACATCAGCATACCTTAAGTGAGTCGACTTTCTGCACAGGACGGTCTGCAGTGCCATTACGTGAGAGATGTATCTTTGGTGAGGAGCCATCCTTACTGCCTTCCCTTCTCACCGTGGTTAGGTCTCGCCTCACTAACACCTCTTTGCCCACAGACCCATCTTTGCTACCATCTTTACTCAGTCCCGCTGACGCCCTCCTGGCAATCTTTAGCACCACATCACGAGCTGAACCTGGATCACTGCTTCTCCTGCTTGACGCACTGGTCCGCTCACTTTTGCCGCCGTTTTCCTCACTTTCTTTCGTTGTTGCATCAACACTGCTCTCCCTCATTGGCGCCAACCTGGACGTCGCTTCAGGAGACCTAATGTTACTTAAATCATGCTCGTCCGTGCTGCGAATCCTCCCCTCATCCATTGCCCGCTTGAAACTATCACTGCGGTTCATTTTTTCTGGTTTCTCCTTCACTGCACTTTTTGCACTACTGGTGTCAGGTTTCTCAGTTGCACCTGCTGTTACTTCAGTCCTTGCCGCTGAATTTAGTTTCTTAGACATAAGCTTGCCAAATGCTCTTTCTAATACCTGCCCACCCTGAACACTATTGCTATTTGCATGAACATCTTTAGTAGGAAGAGCAGGACTCCCACCTCCATCCTCAATTACAATTCTCGTATCTGCAGCCTTATTCACATCACTAGTAGGTCCTTTTGAGTGCTGCTGCTTCCCTTCTCCTTCTGCTGAACCCTTCTTGTCCATCTTAGAACCTGGGCTCATTGGGGTCTTGGTTGCCGGGGTCAGCTTTATGCCAACCGTCTGTGGTTTCGTCGCTGGGTCTGAAGTGTTGGTGTCTGGTGCTGCCGATGTCAACAGTGCAGCTCTCAGTTTCCCCTTCAACAACCCTGCTGACCTTGGTTTGCTTGCTGCAGTAGTAGTGGTAGTAGTTGTTGTAGAAGCAGAAGTAGTTGTAGCCGGAGCTTTTGTTGAAGATTTTACAGGTGTGTCTGTTACAGGAGAGGAAGCTTTCTTTGCCTCCGTCTGTCCAGTTTCTTTATCGTGCTGCTCCCCTGTTGATGCTGCTGCTGCTGCTTTCTCTGCTCTCTCCTTCTCTTCCCTTTCTAACTTCTCCTTCTCTTCCTTAGCCTTGAGTAACTTTAGCCGTGCAAAGAGCGGCAAACCTGCACCAATCACTTCTGGTTCTTCCTCTGGCTGTTCCTGCTTTTGCACTTCTTTCTGCTTTGCCTCCTCCCCTTCCCTCACACGCGATCTATCTTTCTCCTCTTTATCTTCCTTTTCCTTCAACAGTTTGAGCCGGTGGAGTAAAGGCAGACCAGCCCCCAAGACTCCCTGCTCCTCGTTGGATGATACCCGGCCCGGACTGACTGCTGTTTGGTTGGTCTCATCGCTTGTGACCCGCGACATCCGCTTCAACACGCCCCGAGTGAACCCCCCAGAATTGTCACTTCCACTCCGTCCGCTGATCCTCCTATACAAGGGATGAGGGATGAAACATTATTATTGAGTCACTGATTATTCTAGTTATAAATGAGTGGATCCTATAACTACTTTATATATATACAAAGACAAGACTCAAAAACAGATACCCCTTATAGGATCAGTTGCTATTAAAAAAATTTTTAGACACAAATTATACCCTTGTTTGTAGACTGGATTCTATTACCAGTTTTATACAGAAAATACGACTTTATATATAATAGTAGTGTTAAAACATTATCAAAGTCATGCAGTGTTGGATATAGCTACAGACACCATTTCTTTACCACACTTTCAAAACTATTCAAGACAACTGAATCAATCAAAGTAAAAAGCATGACTCAAATGGATTCTAGATTAAATTAAGTGATTTAAGGGCCGTATGCAAGAACAGCCATGGGGTTGACGATGGCATGGTACCGGTATGACAACTCCATAGACAACAACGCCACCGTCAACATCACCAATGTTCTTGTATACGGACCAAGTTCCAGGGAGTAGTAAAGAGCTCTTGTCTGGAACTGTACCTATAACCTGCTTATGAAGGTGTAGGATTTCATATGCAATTATCTAACAGTACAGTACTTGTTATCTTAAATCTGAAATAGGCTACATGTTATAATTTACACCGGGTGCATTCAGAGTATAAACATGGCATCGGAGAACAGTGCATGTATCTATTTATTCAGGAGGACATATACTTTGGGTACATTAAAGGCATTTGATTCCCCAAAACTATGCAAGGAAACAGATCAGATCAACTTAAAAATAAAAGTAGCCTGTTGCTTCAAATAGTTTGGAGGAATCATCACCAAAAATGCCAAACTATACCATCCCCCGAAAGGTAGGAGTTTCATATTATGCAGGAATTCAAGAGTCTAGAGTTTCATATAGAGTCAAGAGAATTGCAGCACTGATGTTTACAGAGCCAGCAGTGCCTGTAAATTTTCTGGATAAAGGAAGGTCAACACGGTGTCATGTAAGGATTGAGTATTGAGGGTCATGAGAGAATACATTAAGGGGAGCTGGGATTATGTCAGGGTATAGGAGGGTACAGACCTCATTACACTATGCTAGAAAATATAGTCGCATGTAAACTGAGGGAGTCTGTCTGTTGCATGACGAAGTTTGGAGGAATTGGTAGCATTCAATTCCTCCAGAGCACATGATGCCTCAGGAATAAAAAAAAGTTATTTTTCAGTATCTATCGTCTGAGGTATCGGAACATTTCACACGAGAATTGTACTGATAGTTTTTGATCGTGTATACATATAAGAGATCCTGCCACACTGGAAACTAGAGGGTTATATGGATAAACTTATAATGACATGCAGTAGAACATCACTAAAACTGAACTACAGAATTACATATATCAGGACTATGAACATACAAGTGACATACTGCACTATGTATACGAAGGGAGGAACAGTACAGTACAGTAAAGTGTACAATACAACTATTCAGCATGCAAGAGAAATCTCTGTATGAGAGAGTTCCTCCACCAAGAGTGTTGGGACTAATGATGAAACATGACAAAAGTTTCAATTTATTACAGTACTGTGTCTTGTTAGCCACCCAGAATGAATGAAGAGGAGTTAACACAAGATTTTTCCTTTGTGTGTCATGACTTATTGTGTTGCTTACATACAATATGATATTTATTACCATATTGTATACCTGCAGTACAATCAGTTTTAACAGTATTCTTTTATGTAACTGATGTAAGTAACACAATATTTCACAGGAGGGGAACAACTTGTGTTTGCTTCACTTCATCCAATCTGCCTGGACAACTGGTACTGTATCAGGTATAAATCCTAACAAGGACACAATATTGATTATACATATTATTCATGCTTGTGAATTTGCATTTTTAATCGAAATATCTTTAATAAAACAATGGGTAACATGACACAACATTCAATAATAATGGCAGTAGCATGATAAGTATAAGTACTATACATTATAATAACAAAATACAAGCACTGTACTATATAAGTACAATATAACTAAAATATCTGAAACAAGTAATGTTCTGTTACACTACACTACAAGCTCTAATGAATGCAGTAACTAGAAGTATCATTAATACATTAAAACATTATTCACATAATTATTACGGTATCAAAATTCCTTCCCAGTTTCACATCAGCTAGCAATTTTGCCTCTGTATATGTGAACTGTGTCTGTGCCGTGTGTACCAGTATGTATGTACCTGTACAGTCAATAAATAGAGTCGCTGCATGAGTTATGATGGATAATGTACTGTTGTATTGCATATTATGAAGCAGGTGACTAACATTAAGACTAACTAATTCTACCCAACGAACAGAGTACTAAATTTCTACAGTGGATGTAATGTGTGCAATTATGTTATGTACAAACAAAAATACACATATACAGCCAGCCAGAAGAAAATCCCAAGAAAACCTGGAATGTGATTAATAAAACCAGGTCCTTCACAATTAACTTTTCTCAACTACTGGCAGCATTTACACCTTATGTATGTGTTTTATACTGTACTGTATAATTGCCAGAACTTATAATTGGTACAGTCGGCAATGTAAGTCCTCTATTCCTGTACCAGTTAAGGGATGATTCTCTTGTTGATGAATTGGAAGGTCTGTGATTCCTCCAAATTATGCCAGGAGACAGACAACCTTAATGTTACTTCAATGAGGGATCGGTTTCATGGCATAAGTTGGAGGAATCAGCAACTCACCAGTTTACCTTCAAAAGGATATCCCATTAAAAGTGCTGGCAATTGTACATGCCATCTACAGGAAGTCCAAAGAAAATAACATGTGAGGGTATTCTAACACTGAAATGTTACTCGAGTACCGGGTATGTCCTCAAAAGGGAATATTGTACTCTATTGTACACCAAAACAAAGCCACCTTGGTCCTCTGGTGTAATATCTTGAGTAGTACATGATGTCTTTCTTATTCACATTATCACTGAATGATTTATGTTGCAGTAATTACAAATTTCATGGCTGATATGATAATCAATATTTTCTTATATAACTTTGCCTTAATTAAATCAAGAGTGCCATTTGTTTAAATAAGCTCTTCAAGGATGAAGTTAGTGCTCGACACCTGATGTACCAACATACAAACATAGAATAGTATATATTAGTAATAATTACTGAGCTTAGTATAAATAGGCAGTAGCAATGGGAAAGTCCCAAAACCCATATACAGTACATTTAAATACAGTAATATAAATTCAGTAATTACTATGAATCACATGCACCAGAACAGAACATTAGTCTTAGAATACTCACATATATATATAGTAAATTGGTCCATCTCATAAGTCTCTTCATCTGTATATAATTTCCAATACAGGCCATAATACAGTAACATTGTACACTGTGTAATGAAGTGTCACTCTGAACAAAATGTGTACAGTGCTACTAGTTATAAAAGTGGTAATGGATATCCCTGGCTGGCTGTCATTTACTTCTTTATGTTGTAGTATTTACAATTCAACTCAATAATGCAAACAATATACCTGGCCATATAGGATATTTGGTACTAGGAAGGCACAAAGAAACAGATAAATAAAAGGATATATTGTATAACCCAATAGTGACCCTGTGAACAACATTAGAGACTTTATCCTACACTACCCACCTGATTAAAAAGAACACAAACAAAATTTCAACATTCCCACAAAACCAAAAGAAAAGCACACAAAATGGGAAAGCCTTGGTAATAATAAACATACAAGTTTACTATTTACACATCTACATTTATTGCCTGATGCCCAAATAATCATGTACAATAAAACAGGGAGAAATGGATGTCAATTCCACCTCTGCTAGATCGTATAGGTTATGTAGCTTGTATTTATAAGGTACAGTAAGAAGCTACCCTCATCCCTACTCGGTTCACATGCAATGACGATGCATGAAGTCAAACCAATTAGGCATGTGGTGAGGACACTACCACAGCACCAACTTAGCCTTGAAATAAGAAGAAAGGACTGGGAAGAAAGGAAGGACTGTACTGTAGAGTAGGCTACATATAATGAATCACCAACGAAGGAATACTGTATATGAAAGAAAATATAAGAGATATGCAAACTTCAGGTGATGCATAAATTCCTTTGTGAAAAAAAGGACAATGATTCCTCCTAATTGTGTCACATGATTAGTAACACAGATCAATGCTGAAACTTTGGAGAACAACCTATCGATTACCTCCTGTGAACGGTGAGGAATGGTAATGAGTTATGAAAGCCTTTTCTTATGCTTACAAGGTGTATATGTACAGTACATTCATCTTTACCATCCTAAGATGAAAGTTAATTGGAAAAAATATTTTTGTACACAGTTTACAAAACCTCATTTTGGCAAATAATGCCTTAAATAAAACAGTCCATAGCACACATTAATCACATCGGTGTTTCAAAACGAGGCAATATATTTTCCAAGGATGTACGGTTCAGTCTGGTTTTCTGTGGAGAAAACAAATGTTCCCAGGTGACAGCATTATTATTTCACTGACTGAGTAATACATGATTCTATTACTCTGGGTGATAAGTGTCAACTAATCATGACAAGACTTTGTATTATCAGCAGTGGATTTACACAATGCCTCCAGTTCCAGAAAACAAGAAAACTAAATTCTACGCTCACTGCTTCCACACAGTAGACCTATAACATATGTATTATAATCAACACTGGAAAGACAGAGGAGGAAGGTTAATGTGTAATGGCCCTATTCCTCACGACTCCTTCTCCCATTGGAGTAGAAAGGAATGGTAATTGCACAGTACCATTTTAAAGTAAACTAGACTCATAAATTAACTCAATTTCTAAAGATATAAAAGTTCTCATATTTAGGAAAAAATCTTATTTCCTCAGTAGTCCGAAGACAAGACTTTCTGTAGCAAAAGAGATAAATATATATATATACACTATATTAAAAACAGTACCTATAACCAGATATGAGAGACAAAAACCTGAGAATACAGCTTGAAACCCAGGAAAAACAAAGGTCAATCACTTCCCTCATTGTGGTGTTTTATGTTGCATACTTTGTCACTTCCAATAGTGTAATGAAGTAATTTTTGTACTACAATTGGTTTTAGTATCCCTAGTTCGTGTATAGGCAAAATCTTATGTTACAAATATGACAACATTACACACTCAGCACCAGTGAACATGCAGTGTACAGAAGGCACCAAAATGACACAAGTGACCAGTCACTATTTTCCCCCAGTCTCTAGATATGATGAAATTCCTTACACCTAAGACAGAGAAGAGGAAGTACAGTACAGCACAAAGTACTGCAGTGAACACGTTCCCTGTTAAATACTTTTAGTTTTCAAGCAATGAATACTGAACTATGCATTCCTCTAAGCATCCATGCATCGAATTCTTGATAGTACGGTACTCAAGGTGGCAGTACTGGTAATAGTTCTAGTACTGTGGTAGTAATGGGCATGATAGTGGTAGCATTGTATTACTTGCAGTAGTAGTAGTAGTGGAGAACAGTTGTAGTACAGTATTTTAATGAGAGTGGGTAGTACTGTAATAATAACAGTGGGTAAGACTACAGTAGTACTAATAGTGATAGTGGTGGTAGTAGTAGTAGTAGTGGTGGTGATGGTGGTAATAGTACTGTACAGTTGTGGTATTAGCGTTCAGATAACAAGGGTAACTAGCGATACAAAACGTTTACTTGTAAACTAAAAACTGCGCCACTCTTTGCTTACGTCATGGAAAAGGCAACCCTCTTGTGAACCGCTGTTTGTTGCATTCTGTTAGGGTCTCTGGCAGGGAGTACAACCAATCAGAGCGAAGCATTATTTGGCCGCTTAGGATAATATGTATGGCTCAGAGGCCTTCATTAATCTTATATCTAAGGCATGTGTCTGTAATCCACTCTGTTAGTAGCACTGAGGAGCAAAGATATATTATACTTTTCAGGTATTTAGATGATATACAAATAAAAGGGAGAAGATGGATAAGGATAGTATAAGTACTTGTACAAAATTGAAGAAGAACAGTTAATTTTCAAAACATCGTGAAAAAATTACATATTTTCAGAACACAAGGAAAAAGAAAAGAAGCTACAGATGATACTGAAGGAGGAGTGCTTTACTGAAATGTAATATAAAATAATGTGGAAGAAAGCAAAATGCATCTCTAAAGAGCAAAACAGTTGTAATATGAAGGAGTGTCAGAGTATTTGTTAAAGGACTGTGGTGGTGTGTGTAAGAGAAGTACGACAGTATTTCATAAAGAGGGAACCGGGGTCTTCATGTTGTTGAAAGGTTTATAAATGTTTGACAGTTTTGTTCTCAGAATAGCTTGTGTACTCAACCAAAACACCATATTTATTACTTTAGAAAAACAAACTAAACAGCACAGTACAAATCTGGAAATGTAGTAAAGTACATTCATTACAAAGCACCATTAATTTTTAGCTTACACATTACACCATCTACATATCACTCTAGTTTTGTCAATATGAAAAATAAAAAATAAATGACTAACATCACCTCTGCCTCGTATCTCTCACCACACCAGGATAAGGCACACTCAAGGTATCACTATGTGCCATATGTAAAATGAATCATAAGATATACAGTACTCAAAATAATGCCACAGTATCTTGGTGACAGGGACAGACAGCGAACTTATTTATGTACAAACGCTATACTAACTGGAGCCATCGTACCACTAATCATCACTGCCCAACTCGTGCTTTTCTCTACAATACCATACTTTTAACAGTTTACCACCACGTCTGTCTTCTGAGGCAATCGTTCATGTACGAGTCTTGTCATCTGGGTCAAAATACTGCACCTGGCCAACTACCACATCTGTCACATAATTAAACAAACACAAGCACCTGGGCAGTACAGCATCTCTATACAGTACTATATCAACACATTAAAGTCCTTCAGAAATATATCTTGTCATTAAAGCAAAATTTAACTCATTCTTGTTAAATTAAAATTAAAGAAAGTCTTCTCTATAGTGAAAAAAATATATATATACAGTATATACGGTATATATATTGTAATATATAACTGTATCACATAACTGAACTACATATTCCTACATGAGGCCACATACCCATATTATGAGTACCGGTATCTGTAAAAAGACTCCATTTCATAAGTAACAGAAGCTGTTCTTGAGGTCCTATTCTAAGACAGTGAGTGAAAATTCTATGTAATGAACCACTAAAATAGATATGCAATACGTCCATTATTAAAACCTCAAACGATAACCCAAGGGTGATCCTCTGAAAAGGTAAAAAGATTGTGTTTTGCTTCCCAAAATGATATAAATAAAATCCAATATTTCTGATTCTGACAGCATAATGTAACTGTTTTGTTGTGGGCCCAAAGTGCTTGATACCTTGCTAAACTGGAGACAACAATGAGCTAATAACTGCAAAGCTATGTACTGTAATATTTCAGGACGTAGTAAAAGGTTCAAGTACTGTACTGTATAATATACCAGCTTGCATCCATTACCATTCATCCTTGAGAGTACTGTACTCCACCACCTCAGCTCAGCATTCTAATAAGGCATATAGTAAGACAAAATCCCTACAAACTGAGTGATATGATATGAAGGGCTGTATGGTATGCAAGAATGCCCTTGGTGTTGACAATGGCGTGGTACCTTTAACGATGGCTCTGAAATGTGTCTCGGGAGTCATCGTACCGTGAATACATCATCATCAACACCAACAATGTTCTCGAATACAACCCAAAGAACAACCAGTTACCCCTTAAGCCTTCATGCTGTGAAAATGCAAACACTGTACAGTACAACTCAGCTGATGGTACCTGACAAACAAGAACATCCCCATCACCATTCAGCATTATAAGGCAGTAAGATTGTACAGCATGCAAAAATATTTTCAGTTAATAATTTCTCCAAACAATGCCATAAAATACATCACCTATAGTGTGATAGCTTGCTTGGTATCACACGGGAACTCTTGTATTCTCGAAATTTGCTGATCTATTTACCTAAGCCATAACTGAATATCCTTAATGAACAGTTCTATATGGATCTCGGTTATTATATCTACAGCCATGACTGTAGTCCTACTGTATAGTGTACCATCAGCTAAGACAAAAAATAAAACTCAGATTCACTTGTACACCTCTAAATCTATCATGGATGTGGGTGAGCTACAGTACTGTACTGTAGAAACAAACTTGAATACAGTACCTTATTACCGGGAGGATCTTTTGAGGGTAAATCGATGGGCTACTGATTCCTCCAAACTATTCCAGGAAACAGATCCATCATTAAAGTAACGTTAAGGTTGTCTGTTTCCTGGCATAGTTTGGAGGAATCACAGACCTTCCAATTTACCAACAAGAGCATCTCTCCTAAATGCATACATAAGTATATAATGGCATAACAGTGTTTTACTTCAGGGGATAGTATACTCTTGGTATATTAGAGAACCTTGATTCCTCCAAAGTACACTAGGTAACAGGATCAGATTAACAATAATAATGGTGGCCTGTTATTGCTTGGAATAGTCTGGAGGAATCAATTGCTCCAGATTTACCAACACTGTACTACCCTCTTAATTAATCTATAAAACTGACTTTGTAACATGACAACTTCATTAACCAGTCAATAACGTCGACACTCTACTCCATGGTGGATGAAATTTCTGTTTCTGTACAGTAATCCTTCATTTCCACTGTTGTTATGGGCGTGTATAATACCGTTTTCAATGAGTCTGTGTATAGTTAACCCTCATTATCCACTGGGTTTATGGGTGGGTAATGTACAAAGAAGGTTTACTATACACAGACTCATTACAGAGAGTGCAATAGACATCCATAACATGAGTGGAAAACAAGGAATTACACTACAACAGTACTCCCTTGTAGCAACTCCCAGACGGAATCAAGCCATGGACTAGTCAACTGTACAATTTACCTCATCCTACACTTTTCTCTTTCTCTTTGCCCAATTGCTGTCTAGAGCAAGCGACTAGTAAACAAACATAATTATAATGCTAAATATGGCTACACTATATACATCCCCTAACAAATTCTTCTATACTACAAAACCAGTACTTAGCAAAATACTGTGGGATGGCAACTATCTACTACCACTCCAATATACAAATCTAATTATAGTAATATTATTATTTGAGAGGGCAATACTATATACAGTACTGTACCAACACATGACTGCCTCAACACTCTAAAAAAAACTTGCATACTACTGTACTGTACCGTAATACTAAGCCAATGATTTCCTTCACACATTTTAAATAGCATAACAACAAGCAAACACACCCATCTCCTTATCAACACTTACTTTCCTTCAAGCATAAAGTCAAACAAACTAATGAACAAATACTACACAAGCAACCACTCAATCTCCTCAACCACTCAAATTTTTTTTTTTTATCATCTTCCTTCCTGTATAAAAAATAAAAATAAAATAAAGACCACTAGGGCATCAACCAATCTCTCCCCTCAACCATAATAACAAAAACAATCAATCATCTTTCTTCCCCTATCAAAAAAAAAATTATTAAAGGCCACTAGAGCATCAACCAAGCAACCAATCTTCTCTACAGCGTCGTTCGTACTCACTTCAGAATTCGCTTGACCGCGGGCGCATCATCGTCAGTGCTGGAGCGATTGTCAGGTGCTCCCAGGTGCTCCAACTCCAAGGTGTCAGTGTCCCTTCAGGGCGAGACCGGGATAGTCAGTGAGGGAGGGAGAAAAAATGAGAGAGGAAGGGAGAGAAGAGGGAGGGTGGATGAGATGATGAGTGAGGGGGGGAAAGAAATGGGATGGTGAGATGGTGAGTGAGGGAGAGAAATGGGAGAATGATATGGTGAGGGACAGGTTGCATGGGAGGGTGGGAGGGAGAAAGGGAAGATGAGAGGATGAAAGATGGAGAGGGGGAAAAGGAAGGACGAGATGGCAAGATGTGGATTATGAGGTATGGAAGAGAGATTAGTGTGTGTGAAATAGGCGAGACATACCAGTTGAATTGAAGTCAGGTAGAAGTCATAGCTAGGCAGGTGGAGGAAACAAAATACTGTAGACATATTATATTCTACAGATAAAATGGTGACAAAATTATTGTAGTAAACTTATTTAATGAACAGAATCTACATTACAGTACATTACTCTAGCCCAACTAGTCAACATACCTGTGCATGTACAGTATCTCACAAAGAGAGAAATAAACATTAACTGGAAGAAACTCTTAACCAAATAATCACTTATAAATTATTCAAAATCTCAACATCTGATGTAAAAAAAAAGATAAACATGAAAATCTGTAGGGGGACCAATTTTCATATAGAGTATATCTTAATACAGTAACTTCTTAATCTAAGAATATATTGCCAGGCAAGACAGCTCAATTACTTCTAAGTTCTAACTCTAAGTGCATGCCCAAGGTTTTATATTTATCAAACTCCACACGATGCTTTACCATAAATCCAATCATCAGTGGAATTCATATTATTACTATAGCAAGCACATGCAATATGCTTTTTGTTTGAAGGTAACTACTCCAGACTAAAGGACACAGGTTGGGTGAGAGCAGATGTCCTGTAGTCTGCTCACCAACAACCATTTCCTGGAGTTACTAATTAAAGCTCTGTATGACAAGATTGAAATTCAGGGTGTCCCAGGAGGCAGAGTAGTAAAACTATATTGTGTAGATGATAATTATGTAAGCCTATGCCAAGACAACATTGCTCTCTGATATGCTTAATTTGCAATGCTGAATTATTTTATATTTCAGATACTTGAATGTACAGCAGGAATGTGACAAACCTTTCCTGCACTAAATTATGTGTTGGCAAATCATTATTGGTTGTAAAATAAAGATATTACACTGAACAACATTTTAGTCTTAGAATCTTTGCAGGCATTTTGTCCTGAAGTTTTGTCCTTAATTCCTGGAACACCAACTATGTATTTTATCAATGCCAGGCAAATATCTAAAGCAGCAAAAACAATTACAAGATTTATACTTTAGTACTCCAACAGTCTGTAATCATGATCTTAATTCAAAATTGACCCCCAGAACTAAAGTACAGTACTGTACAATCAATGATTCTTCAGAAAATAATTAAGACGTTACAAGGTAAGATTCAGATAGTGATGATCATGTAAGGGGGAATGTCAGCAGCAAGATATTGAAAGATAAAGTTAAGATTTTGGAAAAGACTGAGATCCGAGTGAAAAATGGAAAGTGAGTGAGTGACGTGCCAGTGATTCATCTTCCTTCCAGCTCTTTATCAATCACTGGAAAATAGGTCCCTGCTGCCTGGAACATTAGTCACCTTCCAGAGTGCCTGTTTTCTGAGGTCTTGCTGGGCTTTGTTGACTCTGAAGGCATAATAACTAACACACACATGCATACATACATACATACATACACACCTGCATCCACACACACACACACACACACCACACACTCACTAATCATCTACTACTGCATATAGTGATGGAAAATCAGAAGCAACTGATTCTACCAAAGTATTCCTAGCAACAGGGCACCATTATCATTGTTAATCTGGTTCTGTTTTCTGGCATACTTTGGAAGAATCAGGGCGCTCTAGAATGTCGAGTACCATTTAACATTCCAAAATAACCCAGCCTGGCAAACCTCATCCTAACCTAACCCAATGTTACCCCAAAGTACTGCACAGTTTAGTACACACGTATAGTACAGTGATTAATATTGGGTTGATTACACTAGGCTTAGGGAGTTTGTGTTTGTTAAATGATAGTGAGCAAAAGGGCAACTACTGTATATATTTCTGGGGTGGTCCAGTTTCTGTTTAGTATGCATTCCATATGGAAATTAGTAGTGATTGGAGTTATCAGAATTCTGGTAACTTCACCTCTTTGAAGCACAATCCACAACATTCACCTACACAACGCCTAAAAGGTTTACGGTAAGGTTGGTCCACAGGTATAGTATAATGTGAACCTAATTTACAGGGTCCAAAAATATATAACCTCTACAGCTACTTCATGATCACTACGAGAGCTATATATTCTACTGATTAACGCAACAGTGCTGGCAGACACATAACAGTTCAAAATATATTCCTTTAATTTTCACATTTCACCATAAACATATTTTGTATGGGATATACTGTGCAGAACAAAATAATGTTCTCAAGTTAAAAATTGCAACAGTAGTCCACATAAGGTTTAATATCTCTCACTCCCTCTCTCCTTTTCTCTCACACACACACACACTGCATAGTCCAGCACTGTTAACAAGTCAAACCTGCCTAAGGAACTCTTAACTCTATAGGTGCAATGTGTTCAACTACCCACTGCTGCTGCGTTCTTCACACAATGCTATACAGCATTGATACAAGCAAACTGCTGTACGTGTTAGCGAGCAGGTGCACATTCTACCTGAGCCAGCAGATCACACTAGACTATACACTACTTTACTTTGACAGCTTTCCCCGCTAAGTAGCTGTCTTTTTGAGATGCAGAGGGATGCAAATACCATACAAAAATGTTTATAATTAGAAGGAAAACTTGCTCACAGTCAATGCAGAGGCTGAAAATTTCAGTTCAAAAAATTAACAACAACAAAATGACACAGTATATATCATAGTCTTTGGTCAGCATCAAGCAGCAGGAAACAAAAGTCTCTCACAGGCAACTGGTCAACTGGGCAGAGATTAAATATATGACAAGTTGAGTCCAAAAGTCAATCCAGCCTAGCTTTCATTAACCAGGTACCAGTACAGTTTACTGCATACTGTTCTGTACTGTGCCCTTCTCGCTTATTTCTGAATTAAAGGAAATATGAGAAAAGAAAGAGAAGAAAGAGAGAGAAGAGAGATAGTTCAGCTTCCCTTCTGTCTTCCTCTCCACTAAATTAATGCCCTGATGGACTTTTGGCTCACACATGTCTAGTACTGTATCAACCAATCAGTATTATGGGGGTTCGTCTCTTACGTTCTCCTGGGAATGTATGTGTCCTGTTCCAGAGTTTCCATGTACCTACAGGAAGAGAATCCAGTGAGGTCATGGGTAAGGGGAGCAGTGCTGAAAGGTGAAGATGAAGAGATACAAAGATGAAGATGAGGGAGAAGTCATTTAGTTCTTCAGGATAGCCAAAGGAGATGACAATTAATCTCTAAAGGTCCCCACAGATGGTCGACCATGAACTTGCAATCATGACAAGTGTGCAAGAACATCTGCTGTGTGTGATCAATATCTGACATGGTTTGATATTTTCTCAGTCATGACACCAGCACTATCTCCTTCGATCATGTTATGAGTAAGTCCTTTAATATTTTTATCATTTTTATTTCTGCCTTCTCTGTATCCACGAAAAAGGTAATTTCTATGGATGCTGCCTCAGCTCACTATTATTGTTATCTGGGTGCATCACACACAAATGAGGATAAAGTAGTTTCTGTACCAGAGTGTAGACTAAACCCGTCATTGTAAAATGTCCGACTGACCATTTCTCAGGGCCTTGAAAGATTGTGTAGGCAAATAATGTGGGACAACAGAGGACAATGTAAGCTGGTGAGGTTCCTACATAGTTCTACACCTCAATATTTAAAGCAACATCCAGTTACAGCAACAAAAGCCCAAAAGTAGTGTAGTGTACTGTAAATGAAACGTAGAGTCTAGATGCAGATATAGAACCTATACTGTACAACGGAAAAGCCGAGTTTCAATACATTAAACACAAGTCCTGAGTAACCTATATTATTATCCACAGTAATTAATGTCTCTTCTGTCAAGATATTGCAGTCTCAGCATTAATACATGTACTTAATTACCTTTTATATTCAGCATTAAAACTGATGTATAGGAACTTAATGGGAGTACAGTAACCTGTTGTGGGCAAACTGGAGCACACGTAGTCCTTCAAATTCTGTCATAAAACACACACATTCCTATAGTCTCATACGGAGGGATTCTGTTTCCTGGCTAGCTTGTAGGAATCTGTAATATCCTAATTTTTCAAAGCCAGTTCCCTTAAACAAAATTCTGTATGTGCCTCGTCATATGTTAATGTCCTGGTGGTGTCTGCTAGAAACAATTACAAATACAGTACTGTATTATGTATATATATTTTGTAATTAAATCACTGTATATGAATTGAGTTTATACAGGTACACTGCAGCCTATCAAGTAAAATAGTATGAGAAGATACTGTACTGCTGAAGACTGTATCCTAATATATATATATGTCATGGATGGTCCTAATTATAGTAACAGGCTACATATACTGTACTATATATAACCACACCCTGAACATTTCAGTTACAAAAATGCATTACAATACTCCAAACTATACTGTACTACAATACAACTTACACTTACATTTCTACACCATGAAACTTACAACCATACCACATATTACAACAACCTAACAATACCTAACAATATCAAATGCAAATAAAGTGCTGTGCAGAATGTGGACAATAAGTGCATAATCCTAAGGTGATCTCAAGTGCAGTCTGTAACTAAGCATTTCCAATCAATGTGCCTTTACACTATGTACAGGTCTGGAAAGGGACTCGATCAATTCCTAGTCATTCACGTAGAGAATTTAGATACCAAAAATTACTGTATAACTATCAAGTTAAAAAAAGTAATCTCTCAATTGTCTAAAAGAAGATTGACAATAACAGATGTACCATGAAAAAATGTATGTAATTATTCATGCTTGGGTTGCAACATATGAATCCAAACTAACTGGACTCTGTGTTTAAGAAAGACTGTTTTCTGTCTTATAAATTATAGAAATACTAAGTATGACTTGCTGATACAAACAAACTTAAGGTTTTGTCTATGTGAAGTTTGTATGCAGTATTAATATCATTAAAAATATTTACCAGGTGTGATAAAGTTTCAGGTTCTTTCATTCCAAAGAGTTTGTATCTAGGGTTTAGAAAATTATGAACCATCAACTTATACAACCTTCATAAAGTCCTAGAAAGAAAATACATTACGTTCATCTCACTTGAATTGCAGGGGCAACTGTTGTGGGGATATTGGAGGGCTACCGAGTCCTCCAACTATGCCAGGAAATCAGATAAGTACTGTACCACAATATATGGGTAGGAGGTCTGTTTTGTTGCATAGCTTGGAGGAATCTTTAGCCCTCCAATTAGCCAACAACAGATGATCCCCCTAAATATGTTGCCTGCATCCTTTAGTAAATCCCTTGCAATATATACTGGGAAATATCACATTACAGAGGATATTCTGGTGTTGGATGACGACGACAGTGAGCAGCGATAATGAGAGTGACAATGATGATGATAATTACACGGAGAAATAATTCATGAACATAGCAACACCATAGATGTACCTTTAATCTCAATATAACTTTTCAACAGAGATGTAGGGATGACACTCTCTCTTTCTCTTAATACTATGCCTACAGTATTCCAAATTCAAAGGAACATATTAAGAACTATTTTTCCTGTTTTTCTTGTTTTTATATAGGTTATCACTCTTAATGAGGTTCTCTGTTGTAGGTGAGTTGTTAGGTTATGGTACCTTCCAAATCATAGGGCCTACTACAAAATAGATCTTTCACCCCTATACTGAGCTACGGATCTATTTTCTGGCATAGATTGGAGGAATCGGTAACAATCAAAGTCACACACAACAGTTGATCCCCTTAAAAGTCCAATTAAGGGGTTTAGTATCTATTTTAATAATCTTTGTAGTACCTGTAAAAAATAAATAACCTAATATTTTTCTACTTCAACACTTCAGAGATCATCAAAGGGATTGGTACCCGTGAACAACATTAAAACTTTATGCTGCATAAGGAGAGAAATGTGAGGAGCAGAGGAGGACTTGACCAAGTAAGGAGGGAGTGTTGGAACAGAGAAAACTGGAGACACTTCTGCCGTGGCCACCCCCTTGGGGGGAGTTTCCGAAGGCAACGAGGTGTCAGAGGTATAGATAGATAGATAGCTGCATAATCTTCGAAGCTTTCTCTAAGTGGTAAAAGAGCTCAAATTTCTCCTAACTTTTCAGAAAACACACTACATGTACTTCAGTGATGGCCAGATGTTTTCCTGTCACAGTTTGGAGGAATTGGTAGCCTCAAATCAGTTGATAATAACTGAGGGTGTACTCTTATGCAGACCATCGAGGGCATCTGACAAGGTAACACACACAGGTGAAATATTATGACTCAATATTAAGTTAACAATTAAAGCACAGTTAGAAGCAACATTTACTAACATGATTAAGACATTCCTTTATGCAACACAGATTACAGTATTAGTTAACATCTGCCAGCCATTAAAAGCACCACACTCATTAATTAACAAGATTGGCAACTACTTAGTAGCAACTTAGAAGCCACATATATCATATCTAACCATGGTCAACATAAATGATCATATTGTCTGTAATGGTCTTATATATGTTATATTTCCCTGTGGTATATCTAGATTGGAATAAGAAACATTATTGTCATTATTTTCAGCTATGGTTAATGTGGATCAGATTATTTAAATGCTTAAATCATGAATATTCATGTTATATTTTGTCTTACTTCCAAAGTCTATAGGTATGTGGTATTATTTTTACACTGCCCTTGTCCATATCATTAAATACCTGCCATGATGATTAGGCCTATACAGTAATTCACAAACCTCTAACATCTTACTTGATCTGTCCAAAACCCATGCTAATTCTAAGAACATTTTAAAATCACATTGTAATCTATCGTGAAACTTAGTTCTGCTTCGTATAATACTCACTAGGAGTCTAGATAAATAATCTAATTAATTCTGCATTATCCTGTACATACCAGTACCAGAATGTCACTTATTAGTTCCATATACAGTATTTATCATGCCTTCTACCTGGATGCTTATCTACCATCTTACCTGTGAATACCATTATACATTGCTTTAGTAACTCTTGCATTGTTCTCCTATAAACCATACATCTTAACTTTCATTAACCTACAGAAACTCTTGCTTTGTTTATAATCCACACACCTGTAGTGTAAAAGCTACATAACTTTCATCTTTCTACAAACCCATCTTGCTTTGTTTATAATCCATACACCTGTACAAGTATAATAAAAGCTACATATATATATATATCTTACCTTTCATCATCCTACAAACCTATCTTGTCCCATCACACACTTCAGGAACTTGGTCAACCTTACCTTGTTGCCCCTTTACTCCGTCTGAAGGCATTCCTGATGGCCGAGACATCTGACCGTATCCTACTGACAATCTTCTTGGCGTTCTTGTCGTCAATTATGCCTGGGACGGGTGATGGCGTCCCTCGCTTGCTGGAGCCCGAAGAACCCGACTTGGAGGTGGTGTGACGCGCCTCCATCAGTCTCTTGCGTCCCAGTGACTGAAGGATCTCCTGTGGGGTGAAGCAGGGGTACCGGTATGGGGTTAGTTAATCTTACATTTTTTCAATTTTTGGGAGAGCAAAAACTCAAGCAAATTTCATAACAACCTGTACATATTTTCAAAAGGTTAGCTCAGATTAGCTATGCATAACCTTTAACATTTTTCAAAAATAAATATGTAATAAAATATCTAACAATGGGTCATTAAAATACCGTACTGGAAAGTGAATGAGGAACAGATAGAACCAATAATCACAGAAACAGACCAATTCATAAATATCCTAAAACACCAACACAACCACCACCATCACTGCCAACACCATCGGCCTGAACCACCATCACCACTACCATTACCATTATTGGCTTTAAACACCACCACCACCATTGGCCTCAAACACCATCACAACCACAACCATCGGCCTTACCTGTGCCTCTGGGTAGTCCTTCATGGCCATCAGAACATCCTCCCTGGAGAGCGAAAATAGCTCGGAATATCCCACCGACCTCACGTCTGCTGTCCGTCTGGTGGGGGAGCAGAAGGATAGTAATTAGCAAAAGAAAGGGTAGTAATTAGCAAAAGAAAGGGTAGTAATTAGCAAAAGAAAGGATAGTAATTAGCAGAAGAAAGGATAGTAATTAGCAAAAGAAAGGGTAGTAATTAGCAGAAGAAAGGATAGTAATTAGCAAAAGAAAGGATAGTAATTAGCAAAAGAAAGGATAGTAATTAGCAATAGAAAGGGTAGTAATGAGCAGAAGAAAGGGTAGTAATGAGCAGAAGAAAGGGTAGTAGCCTAATGAGCAGAAGAAAGGGTAGTAATTAGCAGAAGAAACGGTAATACGGTATTTTTAAATAAATCGTTGTTATTATGGGCCGTATGCAAGAACAGGAGTACAACGATTCCATAAACACACTACAGAGCCATCGTAAATACCACAGACATTCTTGCATACAGTCACAGAGAAATAAACAATATTAAAATCCATAAACTAATGATATCCGTAAGGTTGACTATGGCGTGGCTCCTATTTCTACCATCAACAGTATAAATGCTAATTATTAAAATTTATTATAGTATTAGTTACCAATTAATCACTAACTTAACATACTACATTTCTATACTGGAACTACACATTACACTCAATTATATATATATAGCGAATATGACCACACAATACAGTAACCAACAGCATTAGGATTGAACACTTGGCCATAAGAATGTAACACCACGTGGGTTATAATTATTTACCAACATGTCCTCACCATGTCCTCACGACCTATTGTTTACATCTCTGGGAGGGGTAACGTGCTTAATAATAAACTGCTAATACCATAAAATGACGTTGTTGTTTTTTATCCCCATTTATCCATATATAGGCCATAAACTGCTCACACCTTGAAATGACGTTATCGTTTATCCCCGTTTATCCATAACTATATAGGCTATAACTCAGTTACAACA
>JAWQEG010001730.1:0-12500 GCA_033782935.1 Petrolisthes cinctipes | reverse complement strand
TTGATGATAAATGATAATAAAATAACAGAGAATAAATTAGAAAGTTATCAAACCCGAGATTCAATCAAACCCAAGCGCAGTGGATACTAATCTCTCTAAAGAATGTGGAGTAAATTAAACGTGGGTAGCAAAATCCGTAGACTTTATGCGACAACACCCTAGAAGGCGCCTCGAAGCTATTCCTTATGTATGTATGTGTACAGACCCCTCAAGCCTTCACCTGACTCTCTCACCCCCTCCTATCCCATGACCTGACTCCAACAACCACATGTGAAGTAAAAAAAAATACACACACACACACGTTACTTACCTACAATGGTGGCGAAGATGAAGACGCCTATGAGGTAACTGACGATGGTGAAAATGTACCTGTAGGTGGGAAACACAAGGGCACACCATTACACACCGAGAGGGGGAGGGAGAGAGGAAGGGAAGGAGTGGGAAGGAGGGAGGGAAGGAGTGGGAAGGAGGGAGGGAAGGAATGGGAAAAAGGGAGTGGGGGGAGGGAAGGAGTGGGAAGGAGGGAGAGAGGGAGGGAAGGAAAGGGAAGGGACGGAGGAGGGAAAGGGGAGGGGAGGGAAAAAGGGAGTGGGGGGAAGGAAAGGAAGGGAAAGGGGGGAAGGAAAGGAAGGGAAGGGAGGGAGGGAAGGAAGGGAGTGAGTGAGTGGATGTGAGGGATGGTTCTGTTATCACACTTCCCAGCCTCTCCCTCTCTCATACTATATAATGAAAACTGTAGTATGCAGAAGAAGGTATCGTGTGTGTATGGGTCTGTTGATAAATGATGACGACGATGACCTTAGAGTTATTTTACGATGGCTCCACTTACCATTGCCTGGAGCCATCGTAAAAAAAAAGAATATTATTTAGACTTGCATGAGATTGGTGATAGATGACGACGATGGCCCAAGAATTATTTACGATGACTTCACTTACAATTGCCTGGAGCCATCGTAAAAAAGAATATTATTTATACTTGCATGAGATTGGTGATAGATTATGACGATGATCCATGAATGATTTACGATGACTCCATCGAATACCTCCCGGAGCCATCGTAAAAAATAAAGACTAGTTGTTTATTTTTGTATGAAATTGGTGATAGATTATGACGATGATCCATGAATGATTTACGATGACTCCATCGAATACCTCCCGGAGCCATCGTAACTGCTATCATCATCGTTGTCATTTGTTTACAGCCCAACATTTGACTCTCTATCTTCTTCGTGCATACTGTTTTGTGAAGAAGCAGATTAAAGGCATTATTAATAAAGATAGCGAGTGGTATGAATAAGATTGATTTATTGATATTAGGCGCCGCAACAGCAAGGTCATATGGCGCCCGAGGAAGAAGATGATTGAGAGGTGGGACAGTAAGCACAAAAGGTAATAGATGAAAAAAAAGGGACAGTTGGAGAAGTGAAATTGAATAAGGGTAAAAAAAAAATATTTGATAATAATAATAAAAATAATAATAATAATAATAATAAAAATAAACATGAGTCAAAGTGCACTTTATAATAAAACTGATGCAGATAATTATAGATTGAGGAATATATATATTTATTTTGCATTGATGTGACTAAAGAGAAAATAAATATATAAATAGTTTATAAAAAATTGCAAAAAGAAAAAAAAAGCTCAGTGAATAAAGAGAGTTGGCATATTTATACAAAAAGGTGATAAATAGATAAACATTCCAATATGAATATAAATCCATCATCCATATCATATTAGCCTTTCATTTATGTAGCATTGTTTTTTTTTTTTTTTTATTATTCATCTATATTTCTATTTTTTATGTAGAATTGGTTTGGTTGTTGTTATTGTTATTATTTTATATATATATTATATTTTGTTTTCACATCTACAAGGCCCCGGCATATAAACCCGTAGTTTTCGAACGTTGGCTTGCTAAATAATAATATATGTATAATAATAGTAATATATATGTATATTGGTTGAACAAGACAGAAGTTAAGTTACCTCCTGTTTGCACATTTGTGGTAATCAATCCATAATAATGTTGTTGCCTTCTACCTCCATTATAACTAAAGACGAGAGTCGGGTCTGCCCTCTCTAACTCTGCATTTCTCCTCGCTTGTTCGAAAACTTCGGGTTGTATAGCGTAGGGCCGTTGGCTCGTTCGTTCGCTCGCTCACACGCACGCACGGGTATGCACGGACGGCTCGCTTTGCTTGCTCGCTTGCTTGCTTGCTTGCTTGCTCGCTTGCTTGTTTATTTGTTTGTTCGCTTGCTCGTTCTTTCATTCATTCATTCGTTCGTTCGTTGGCCAGGTAAGAACACGGACAAATTAATTAAAGTGGGCAACTGAACGCCACAGTCTGGTTGGTCCGGCAGCGAGTATTTCCAGCAGCGTTTGTTTTCCCGTCGGTTTCCAGCGAATGAAAATGAACTCAAAACAACACCGTAGAAAATGGGAATGACTTTACAGAACACAGTTGGAGCCCCGCCCATACGCTCAAGGAGGAGATGAACAGAGAAATGCCATTAGAAGAGACTGAAAGATTTAATGTTTTGTATTGTTTGTATTTTTTTTGATACATGAGAAATAATGAAAGCAGTTTATTAAAGTAAGGACAGCCCGCTCTTCACTTGTTTCAATTGACTTGTGTCTCAGCTCTTAGATAATTTATATACTCTCTCTTTAAATAAATCGTTCAAAATACTGCACCATTCTGAATTTGCATTATCAAATTGAGTGAAACAGGAGTTTTACTAATTCGGATATACATAAAAGGAAATATATATATACTCAAGATGACAATAAAAGAGACGAAAGCAAAATATATATTACACAATGCATGGAGGAAAAATAAACACTTATGCTGCGTTAACATAAGCGCCAATATGCTAATTAATTAAGACGGATTTATCAGAGGGTGAAAGATCATTTTTAGAAATTATTTTTCATAGGATAAACACGAACGGGATAGAGATGCAGTTCCAGGTAATCCTACGGTAGGAAAATTCACCACTAGATTTGTTTAGGTAAGGATATCGGGGTGACTAAAAGTATATATATATATATTATATGTAAAAAATTAGGGAAAATGCATAATCAATCTACAACATCAATATATATATATTTTAAAAAGGTCAAGATGTGAATTAAAATTATACTAAAAAGGTGACAGATATTCAAGTGAAAACATAGATAAAATCAAGATGGAAGCAAGATGTCGATTGTTACTCTCATGAAAAAAAGGCAATATATTATATATGTATGTAAAGAGAGAACAGAAATAGTGGAGAGCATTTGGACTGAGATTGCCTCCACTAGTCTAGTAAAAAATAACAAAATGAAAAAAAAAAAAAAAAAAAAAATCCGAGTTATCAAAATGTATAACCCAAAAAACTATATAGAAATGCAATATAATAATAAAAAAAACTATTTAAAAACGTTATATCTAAAAAAAAATCTGATATAATTTATCCTTCTATAAGAGCACTAGAGAGACAGTGAGACACAAGTTTGAGATATAATATTAAGGACCCTGTGATCGTGTATGGGAATTGGAGGCTTCTGATTCCTCCTGACTATAACACGAAACACGCTCCTTCCATATAGGCGATGTTTCGTGACAATATTTGAAGGACTCATTTACCTCCACCTTTCTGACTACATCACAGGGTCCCTTAAGGCGAGAGAAGGCAATCATATTTACATGTCAGTATACAGTTTAAGAGATTTATATGAGCCCAGAGAGACAGGAGTTGCATTCATTACCTTTTATATAAGAGAAATCCGCAGTAGACCCGAGAGAAAAGTGTGAGAGAATGCCATAAACAAATAAATAAATAAAGAGAGTGTGAGAGAAACAAGTGAGAAATGGGTTATTGATGTTGAGGTAATGTGAGAAAACACGATAAAAATAGAGTGAGAAAAAGAATACCATAAATAAATAAATAAATAAAGAGAGTGTGAGAGAAACAAGTGAGAAATGGGTTATTGATGTTGAGGTAATGTGACAAAACACGATTAGAACAGAATGAGAGAGAGAGAGAGAGTAAATGAGAGGTACACACACACACACACACACACACACACAGATCGAGTAAATGAGTGAAGAATGTGAGAGAATGAAAGAGTATAATTTAATGTGAGCGAATGAGAGAAAGAAATGAGAACCGAGACACACAGACAGAGCTAATGTGAGAGAATGTGAGAAAATGGAACACAACGAGTAACTGAGAGAATGAGAGAAATTTCAAGCAACAATGATATTAGATTAGACAGAGTAAATGTGTGAGTGAGAGAAACTGTGAGAGAATGAGGAATAATCAATATTAATTAAAACAATGTGAGAACGTAAGAAAGAGGAGTAAACACAGATAATAAAATAGAGCGAGATAACATAGAGAGATAAAGAGAGAAAAATAAAACCCACAGAAATTCATATATGGAACGATAGAGAAACAGATAAATATCGATATGCTGAGATTATAATTGTCATGACTGAAGACGCAGAAAGGCAGATCAGAGGAGAGGTAAAACATTTGGAGGGACGTGTGTAGAGAGAAACATAGAAGGACAGTTAGATACAGACACACACAGACGTAGAAACAGATGTCAAGACGAATTGACAGACAAAATAATATCGATGTGAAGAGATTAAGTTGCGATTGAAGACACAGAAAGAGTGATCAGAGGAGAGACAGAACGCTGGAGAGACAGTCAGGCACAGATATACACAAACAGAGAAACAGACGAACTGACAAACAGACAGATAGCATGTGAAGGAGCAATGGTCAAGAGACAGAGACGTGAAGGTGGACAGAGATACATGGAAGGAACAACAGACAGAACTAAGGAAGCGAGACAAATTGAACAGACAGACAGACAGATATATGGACCGATGAACTGACAGACAAAGAGATAGACAGATAGATGAACAGACAGGTAAACAAACAAACTGAAAAACAGACAGGTAAACAAACAAACTGAAAAACAGACAGACAGATAGACAGACAAATAGACAGACAGATAGACAGACACAGACAGACAGATGGACAGACAGACAAACAGACAGACAGACAAATGGATAGAGAGACAGACAGACGAAACTATGCGTGAATGACAGAAAGACAGAATGTTGTTGTTGAGACAGGGAAAGGTAGACAGGTGTTAAAAGAATGGTAAATTGACGAAACATAGCGCACCGTAAGAAAACAAAAGAAGGAAGGAACGACGAGCAGAAGACAACTTGCAAAACAAATGATTTACAAAACGCATACATACATAAAGGAATAATAGAAAACAGCATAAAAAAATAAATAAAAAATGTACAAAAGTTGAAACATGAACAAGAAACAAACAAGACTAATCAATGACACAGACAAAAAAAAAAAAAAAAAAAAAAAAAAAATGACAAAAAAACATAGGAGGATATACATAGGATAAGATGAAAACAAGAGAACTGACATTAAACTGGTCAGCACTTCATAAGAAAACTAGGGATTTGGGATTTGATAACCATTATGCAGTTAATTAATATAAGTAGGTAACATTATAAGCTAGACACAAAATGATACAGTTGCGATCACGTGAAACAGACACACTTGAAACGGGAGGGGGCCACTTATCGAGCATGTGGTAGGATGAGGCGACGTGTGTGTGTAGTAAGTACCCTATTATGCTTAATGAGGGGCCCCCCGTTTTAGGTGTGTGCATTTCGTGTGTCCGCAACTGTACATGGATAGAAAAGTAGACCTAAATCAAGGCTGGGTAATCTATCATCAACACACATACACACACAGAAATTATATACTGTAAGAAAATTAGGATCAATATGCTAAGAAAAAACATAGGATCTAGACACACAAAACTGTACGTAAAAAGGGAACATGAAACGAGGAAGCAAACAGTACCGTACACAGAAATAGGATATATACTGTACAAGAGAAACAGTGTCAATTAATGAAACAGGACAATAAACAGAGGAATGAAACACAGGATACAGAAAAGCAGACAGGTAAAGGAAGGAAACAGGAAAGTACACAGAGGGGTAAAACACAGAAAAACGAAACAAACAGAAAGGAAGAAAACAGGAGAATACACAGAGGAATGAAACACAGAAAAGATATACAGACAGGTAGGAAGGAAACAGGACTATACACAGAGGAATGAAACACAGAAAATGGAAACAGACAGGTAAGAAGTAAACAAGACAATATACAGAGGAGTAAAACACAAAAAGGTAAGAAGGAAACAGGACAATATAAAGATAAATGAAACACAGAAAAGTGAAACAGACAGAAATGAAGGGGACAGGGATGAATGAGGTGACCAGACGCAGAGAAAGCAATCGCAACAGTCGATGAGAAAGAAAGATATTATTATGAAGAGCCGTAGGAAACCAGGAACGTAAACAAACACCAACACTAACATCAACAACAAAAACAACACTAACACTAAGGGGGACAAAACACAATTCAAGACACGTGGGTGAGACGAGTTTGTGTCACAAGTTTGTGTTTAGTTTGTAGCATTTATACTGTTGAGTTTTTATGTTTTATTTGGTTTTATTTTGTGTGTGTGGTATGGTTTTAACATAGAGAAAATGGGGTGACAGACAGACAGACAAACAGTATGACAGACAGACAGAGAGAATTAGAGACAAGTACAGTTATCGAAGAAGGGAGGAATAATAAATTAGTGGAGCATTGTGGTCAAGAATAATATCAATTTATGCAGTATCGTGGCAATGTGTTCAGGAGCTACAAAAATATTCATAGTAATTATAATGTTATGTACAAATGGTATTGGGGTTGGCAAGAGCTCTACCAAATAACATACTGTAGCTAATGATACTTTATAATGAAGACTAATATACTACTATTTGCTACCATTAGATCAATACCGTGTCACCACAACTACAACAAGAGGCAAGATGATGGTTATAAACAGGAGGGATTATGGGGGATGATTAGTTTACTTTTGTTTGGTACATTAGAGCAGCCTTAATTCCTCCAAAGTATGCCAGGAAACAAACAGGACCAGGTTAATTAACAAAAATATAATATATGGTATGGTGGCTGGCCTGTTGTTTAGAATAGTTTGGAGTCATCAGCTGCTCTAGATATACCAACACTGTAATACCCCCTTAGGATAACTACTGTCGACCACTTGAAGGCTACTGAATCATCCAAACACGACCACACAACAGATCTTACACCGAGAATCTCCGTTTGGTGGCATAGTTTGGAGGAATCTAGTACCTACAAAATGCCAACAATATTATCCAACCCACCTCGCTATAAAAAGAAGATCTAGCTACTTTTACTGGAGCTAAGCATGGCTACTTGTACAAGGGTAATAATCTGGCCAATCTACATGGGTTGATATGCTGTATTATTATTATTTTACTAACAAGTCAAATCTACTACTACTAGTATACCTCGGGCAGTGTACAGCTCACAAACACACTCTCTCTTTATCTATATATATATATATATTTTGGTAAGCGTGGGTGAGTGGACGAATTGCAGTCGATTTAGCCACGAATAATACCGCTACAAAACTGATCCCTTGCTAATTGATTAAAGTAGTCTAGTTCCCTGTTATGGTTGGGAGAATCAACACCCCTTCCAACTCACCCCATACAAATTTAGAACCCCGTTGAAAAAAGATGACCCCGTTGAAATATAAACAAGCTATTGTTGTTGTTGATGGCTACACTGGTTTTGGCGGGAATTTACTGGCGCGCCTTGCCTTACCCACGCTTACAAAAATAAATACGAGTGTGTAGGACCCCGGCTGTACAATTATTTAAAAGACCTTGTGATGTAGTCAGAAAATTGGAGGTAAATGAGTCCTTCAATTACTGCCACGAAACACCACCTTTAGAGAAGGAGTTTGTTTCGTGGTATAGTTCGGAGGAATCAGAAGCCTTCAATTTTCATACACGATCACAGGGTCCTTAATACATAGGGCCGTTCACAAGATGGGTTATGTTTGTATGCAAGAACGTTTGGGGTGTTGACGACGGCGTAGTACTGGTACGATGACTCTCTGAACATAATATAGAGCCATCGTGTAGGTACCAAGCCATCGTCAATACCACGGACGGATATTCTTGCATACGACCCGAAGTTTCAATGACCAGGTGACGACGATGGATCAACCTGAACGATGACCTCACTGGAGTCCATCGTGAGGGGCAATCGTCACCACTCAGCCCATGACTTCTGTGACACACGGCCCAAAGTCACGTACGGTACAGTCACCAGCATAAGTTCACAGACACTCCTTGCCAGCATTACCCTTACGAATTGACTCGAAAATTGGCAGCACTGCATTCACTACCAGATAAAAAAAAAAAAAAATAGTGTCAATAAAAAGAGAGAAAACAGAAAAAATGAGCATTTCTGTGACAAGACAAACGTTTACCATTCAATTTTTTTTCTTTTTTTTTAGTTTAGTTTTGGATTCAACATATATAATAAAATTCAAACGAGGAAGGCGTGTCGTCTGTGATTATTTTGCGTTTGACTGTACACGTACTTATATATACTCTAATAACTAACTGGCTGCTGCTCTTGAAGCTTTCCATGATGCACAAACTTGCAAAGAAACAACCAAAATAAAAAAATAGAGCAAAATAAATCAAAATAGTGACCGCCAGAAGCACGAGCGGTCCCTCTACTATTATAATTATCTATTTTTTTAATATATATATACTACTACAGAGTTGAGAGGACTGACTGAAGTGGTGTAGTAAAACTCTTGTTCACAGAAAATACACTTGCTACATTACTCGTGATTCGTATCTAATTTACTCATGGCATTATAATCACCATCTACTTTACTCATACTCAGCAAGATACTCTCAGCAAATCAGTGTCAAAAATTACGCATGGCATTAATTTACACGAGAGATGAGTCATGGTTATACGATACATATGTTACTCACTCATGGCTGGATTTTTTAATTGTGATGTAGTCAGAAAATTGGAGGTTAGCGAGTCCTTCAAATATTGCCACGAAACCCGACCTCTATGGAAGGAGCTTGTTTCATGGCATGGTCGGGAGGAATCAGAAGCCTCCAATTTTCATACACGATCACAGGGTCCTTAAGGGGATAGTTGTTTGGAGGAATCAGTTGCTCCAGAATTACCAATACTGCACCATCCCTCTTACTTAAATTATGGACCCTGTGATCGTTTATGAAGATTGAAGCCTTCTGATTCCTCCCGATTATGCCACGAAACAAGCTCCTTGCATATAGGTGGTGTTTCGTGGCAACATTTGAAGGATTCATTTAGCTCCAACTTTCTGACTACATCACAGGATTCCTTAATTTAAGAGATGAATTTCAGAGGCTACATAAACATTATATTTTGGATTTACACAACCTCTTATGGCAATCTTTCAGCAATTAATTAACTGCGAATGATATTGTTAGATTTTATTAATGATTATCTCTTCAGCTCATGGTAGCATATAGGTATGTTATTCATGACTATCTTTCTTGGGCATGACAATAATCAAATAATCTACGTTACTCAATGACTGTATCTAAATATTATTACAAGTCTTGGTACATGAGAGTTGGCTGTTTACTACTGGTACACAAAGAATGTTATAATGTTAAATAATATTTCTATTATTGTAGTGTTAATAAGTGTGCTAGAATGTTAAATCATGTTTCTATTAATAATTACAGTGTTAATAAATGTGCTATAATGTTAAATAATGTTTCTATTCATACATAATGTTTATAAGTGTGATATAATGTTAGATCATGTTTCTATTCACACAGTGTTAATAAATGTCCTGAAATGTTAACTTATGTTTCTATTCATATACAATGTTATTAAATGTGTTCTATAATGTTAAATCATGTTTCTATTAATAATTATAGTGTTAATAAGTGTCTTATAATGTTAAAACATGTTTCTATTCACACAATGTTAATAAATGTCCTGAAATATTATATTATGTTTCTATTCATATAATGTAAATAAATATGATATAATGTTCAATCATATTTCTATTCACACAGTGTTAATAAATTATGTCCTAAAATGTAACTCTTATGTTGAATCTACAGAATCAATATGAAGTTTTTCTATGACCAATTATATGTGCTAAAATGAACTAAATGGTATATAACTCATGTTGCTTCTACTGATATGCAATATATACTGTACTTATTATGTTATGAGCTCATATGTGTGTATAAATATGTTAGTTACAGTAATTCGCGTTTGTTTTGTAAATATAGTGTGCCTCTTTTCATGTACTTATATTTATACGTGTGTGTGTATAGAATAATATGTTAACTCCTGTTGTTTCTGTCAATATAGAGTGCTTAATTCTTTTCATGTGCTAATAATAATACGTGTGTGTGTATAGATTTAATAATATGTTAACTCGTGTTGTTTCTGTCAATATAAAGTGTTTCTTTTTCATGTACTAATAACTATACGTGTGTGTGTATAAATATGTTAGTTAATTCGTGTTAGTTCTGTCAATATAGAGTGCTTAATTCTTTTCATGTACCGGTACTAATAACTATACGTGTGTGTGTATAAAATAATATGTTAACTCGTGTTGGTTCTGTCAATATAGAGTGCTTAATTCTTTTCATGTGCTAATAATCATTCGTGTGTGTAACAACCACTAACTACAGATTGAACTGCTAGTGTTACTCTCCTACTACAAACTGATTGCTTTATATATACACAACCTACTAGTATGCTTCAGGCCTTTGGAATATACGGTTTAGGGCAGTAGGCAAGAATATCGATGGTATTAACGATGGCTTGGTACCGGTACGATGGATAGGTACGATGGATATTTGGCTCTGTTAATTTTGTTTGTCTAGGGAGTCATCGTACTGGGCCAACGTTAACACCATTAATATTCTTGCTTACGGCACTATGAGCAACGAATAAAGGATCAATAATCGTGGTCAGACTGAAAGAATGGGGGGCTGCTGATTCCTCCAAACTAGACTACAAAACATACATATATATATCCCTTACTCCTATAGTGAAGTAGGGTGTTTGTTTCCTGGTTATAGTTTGTAGGAATCAATAGTACCCCTTCATTATTCTGACCACTTGAGATTACAGTATATTTATTACCCCCTCAAAATGACCAGTTCAAGTTTCTCACCAAAAAGCACCACCATCATTATTTTAGCATTACATATATCTCTGTGTATAATTATCTGATACGTACGAGTAGGAGTAACTTCACTTGTATGTCTTCCAGAAGGCCTTATAGTAATTACAGTGACAGCTAAGATAAATTACTTGTACCCAAATTACTTCTTGCATCAAAACATGTCACAACTAACATATACATTGGTGTGAATATGGGAAATACCATCTGAGGAAGACTCTTTATTTACTTCATCTGACATTATGATTTGTAAACCATTATTTTCTTCCAATCAAAGCAAAAGAGCCTCTGACCTGAAGAAGGAAGAAATATATGGAAAAATCGTGAATAGTCATCAACACTACTTCTACTACTACTACTACTTCTACAACTACTATCTCGTCCTTAAATGGTCCTTCCATATCTTGACTCACCCTAGATTGTTACACGTCAACACAAATGGTGACTGGATTTTGCACTGCACTACAAATACTTATGATACTGTATATACATGTGCTGCTGATAGGTGCCAAACATACACTGCTGGAAGGAGAAGTGTAGTGTTGTGATCATCCAGTGAACAACAAATAGAGCAACACTTACATTCCCACCGTGTATGTGGTTCGTTGTGTAGAGCCGTGAGGGAAATAAACAGTTCCTAACATAATACAAAATCTGGGCTGAAATTTAGGCTATGCTAGAAGTAAGAGTTAGGGAACAGCTAAAACAATTTCCCTAGAAAGATTGTGATGATGATGGTGTAATATTATGCGTTTCCTGGGACCCTATAGGAATATTGCTAGGAATATTAACCTATAACAAGTAAACACAAAGGGCCCTGTCATATAGTTCGGAAAGAGAGACAGAGAGTATTGCAACACGTAATGATAATGTTTTTCACTTACTGCTTCAGTAGTGGAGTAGAAGTTAAACAAGGTAGGGGAATTGAAGGGAAGGGGGTGGTGGTGGAGCTGTAAACATTAACATATTAAATATATTCTGCATTTATCATTTTGACACGATACCAAGAGGACCTATTTTTTTTTTTTTTTTTTTGTTACTCATTATATTTTAAGAACTGAATGTGGGTGTGTCTTGAAAATATGCCATTTCATATTTTATTTTATATCTATTGTAAATCTTCAGAGCTATACGAAGGGAGGGTTTTCTCAATGGGGTCAGGGTATTTCCATTATAGAACTCATGGGGTAAATAGCTATGAATAGAAGTTTAAGGCTTAGGAAGAACTGCATTTACCTTGATCTGTATTCAGTATTCTCCTTATTCTTCTTTTACATTTGACCTGTAAACTGTACAACTTACCACAGCCCTGGGTCATATTGGTTTGTTGTGGTTGTTGTTG